>JAODUH010000013.1:3473536-3484175 GCA_027564835.1 Typhlichthys subterraneus | reverse complement strand
TGGGAACACCTCGGGATCCCCCAGTCAGAGCTTTCCAATGTGGCTCGGGAAAGGGAGGTTTGGGGTCCCCTGCTGAACCTGCTGCCCCCGCGACCCGACTCTGGATAAGCGGATGAAGATGGATGGATGGAGAAATTGACATTGTCTTTTATTTGATTCAGGATTCCCTGCTGGAGAACTTCAAAAACCCTTTTTTTGGGGAAAGGAATATCCAAGGTGAGATAACGAGATAATGACCTGGTGTTAGGGTCTAAACCACTGACCTAACTTGGGTGTAGTGTTATGTACATATACTCATATGACCGTGTGTTTCTAGGTCTTTAAGTTATGGAGCTATTGGTGTTATAGTAGGACACGAACTCACTCACGGCTTTGACAACAACGGTGAGTCGCTCACACTAACAAGTCCTCACGAGTGAATCTGAATATGTATAGTTTACATAACATTCTATGTTGCATAAACACAGGACGCAAGTACGACAAGAACGGAAACCTGGACCAGTGGTGGAGCAAAGCCTCCATAGACTCCTTCAACAATAAGACCCAGTGTATAATCGACCAATACAACAGCTACCACTGGGATGAGGCAGGGCTAAATGTAAGAACAACCACACAACTCCGGATATAGAGTGGATGGAATCTCTGCTTATCACTCATAGTTGATCGATCATCATCAAGGTCTGGTTTGTGTGTGTGTGTAGGTCCGAGGGAAGAGGACTTTATCAGAAAACATTGCAGATAATGGCGGAATAAGAGAAGCATTTAGGGTAAATTGTTTCTGCTCGCATTGAAAAGAACATTACATCCTCTCTCTTCGATCATTCCCGTCTCTCTATCTCTATCTTTCTCTCTATATGTGTTTCAACAATTATATGAACCACAATCATGTTATGATTTTATACATATTAAACATATTAAACATATAAATCTCTGTGCGTGTGTGTGTGCGCATGCAGGCCTACCGGAGGTGGGTGAAGCAGAGCAGAAGGGGGGCTGAGGAGCCCCTCCTTCCTGGCGTTGGACTGACCAACAACCAGCTGTTCTTCCTGAGCTACGCTCACGTACGTCTGGCCACATAGACACACACATACATACATGTACACTAACTAATACACACTGAAACATACTCTGTGTGTGTGTGTGTGTTGCCTCTGCAGGTCAGGTGTAACTCCTACAGGCCAGAAGCTGCCAGAGATCAAGTTCAAAGTGGAGCCCACAGTCCTCCCAAATACAGGTAACACACCCAAACACAACCAAACAATACATTGTTGCCAATGCTTCTTCTTAAAACCCAGACTGTTTACGTATTGAAAATTAAACATCAGTAAGGTCTGAGCTAAAATGTTTGAGTTTCTGAGTTGGAATTAACTAAATTGTATTTTATCTGTGTTGGTTGATTTGTTCTGAATCCAAACTCACCCACACACCTTTCTGCCTCACTGTCGCCCCCTGCAGGGTTGTCGGAGCAATGAGTAACTATGAAGAATTCCGCAAGGCATTCAGTTGTCCTGATTCATCTGTTATGAACCGAGGAACGGAGTCATGTCGAGTATGGTAGCAGCTTTACTGTAACCACAACTGGACCATGATTAGCATCAGGATGTTATATACAGTAATAGTCCATCAAAACACATTACTGTATATGTTTGAGAAGTCCGTTAAAAAACACTGTAAAGATAGTTTTTGCAAGTGCAAACATACGTCATTAAATGTGATTTGACATACTGTGATAAACATAATTGTACATTATGTACAACTAAAACTATAAACATGAGTTTTAATTTAGAGGTCTTTGTTCATTATTGTGAGTTGCTAGTAGTAGCCTACATCATTCCTGCCGGACCGCATGTAGCTGGACTAGCCTATATGAGCAAATGTCGCTGACTGACTGACTGACTGACTGAGCTACCTGCACCTGAGCTACATTATAGACAGTAAGTGTAGGTAATGCACCATGTTGACAGTAGGTGGCGGTAATGCACCACGTGCAACCATCCCGCAGAAACAAAGAGTATTGCACACTTTTCAAACCCATACTGGTATTGGCCTGTGGTGTTATCTCATGCCCGTGTCCGACTGAAGTAGGCTTGCCTAGTTTTTACTTGTTTTTTCTGTTATGTATAATGTATGAGCCATTCTGATTTGTTTGGTTTATGTAATATTTGCTTTTCTGTTTTGTTGTCCATGACAATGAATTCGCTTTTTCCCTCGTGCGTATGTGGATTATGTGCCCTCTACAGGCGCACCGCTAAGCCTTTAAAAGAAAGATGGATGGAGGAAAGGGCGTTGTCTGACTGGAGCACACAAACTGTTTGAGACGTTGTTGGCTTGCCGCGCCATATTGTTATTTGTCTGTTTGTAATAGATTAAACCACTTCACTTTATTTACTTTGAACGTCAGTCTTTACTTTTCCTGGAACGCCACACAAATTCAAGAATCCCCAGTCAGCACCAAAGGTGACATATAGGTAGGCCTATAAGCAAAGATATCATTGGGCAATACATATAATGACGTCTTGAAGTTTGTTTAATTCAATTCATGTGTGTTTTTTTAATGTTTTTATTTCAAATTAATGAAATCAACAAATTAAATGTTAGAGGGTTGTTTTCTTTAGTGTATGTGTGCGTGTGAGATGTGTTTATGTGTTTTGTTCAGTGGTCCTAACCTCAGTAGTATCTACATTGTCAAGCATTAAAGTAGCACTAAACTGTCGTAGTGTCATTGCCTTTTGAGGACTGAATCAACTACAGTATGTTTCATCATAGGTGAGTTTCAGCCAATAGAGGGCAGTACAGCATTCTGCCTTAATAGTAGAGTAATATGTCATCATATCAGGTTCATCATATCAAGTGTTTTTCATTGGAATAAATATGTTTTGGATTTTTTTTGAATGATTATCTTTCCTATTAAATATTTTCATTGTCTTGTAAGTATATTGAACTCTGTTGTATTTTGTCTCTTGTAAATATATAAGTGAAATATTAAGGTATGTTATTCAACTGCTTAACTGTTGTGTATGTGACAGAGAGAGAGAATTAGAGGACAAAGGGACATATTGGCTTGCCAACAACAGACAAAGGGTTGGTTCACCTCAGAAAGCATGTTCTTATTGATTTTCTAAAGAGCAATATTACACTCTCTCTTTGTTGATGTGCGCACACACACACACTAAATATTTCAAAATGAAAGATGAATTGCTTGGATATCTAATTAATTTGCAGTTTCTATGGTTACACACTCTGCATTCTAACTAGGACCCATGCAGTTGACACAATACATTATTGTGTGTGTGTTTGTTGGTATGCATTTTTGTTAGTGTGTCTTTGTATGCCAGGCAGGGGTCAAATTAATGACTTGCCAGCAAAGTCGCTTCTATCCAGCAATTAGACTAGTCACTCACGTGTATTTTATTAATTTTTTTAATCTCATTTCCATATTGTTGATAGTTATATTTTCCCACAAGCTATATTATGGCCCAGCATGTGTAGTTTAGATTTTAACAAGATGTTGGTGATATAAATTGATCTAGAAGCTGGATGTTGATTGACAGTTGGAGTCAGATGGCATGCTGTGTAAACAATGTTTGTAGTCCAACAGTGCAGCAGGAGCTCACCAGACTTATTCTGTTTAGCTGATACGCTATTTCTGTTTATGTGGAGCCATAGCAAATTAGCTCTTTTCAGAATGACTTTGGGAACATAAAGAATTCCTGCTACCAAACATGTTGCTTGCGGTTCAATTATATTTAATCATGCTTTATTATATTACATATTGACAAATACATATTATAATATGTTAATGTCTAGGTTTAGAAAATCATTAATTCCTGCATCCATAGCCACAACATTACAGTAACACAGTGTTCATTGTAGTTCAATCTTTTCCCTCTATTTTTTTGCATTTTCTGAACCCAGAGGGAATCTCTCTCTCTCTCTCACACACACACACACAAACACTTGCACGCATGCACATGACAGTTGAGGAAACAGGTATAGATGTGCCAGAGGAGAGAACCTCAAACGGCCCTCCAGTCAACAAGCTGCTAGACCTTCGTGGTGTGTGTGTGTGTGTGTGTGCGTGCGTGTGCGTGTGTGCGTGTGTGTGAGGGAAGTAGTGGCAACCTAGCAGGCTACCATTCTACCTGAAGGTCAGTACACCAGATCCCTGAGAAGGTAACCATGGAGACAGATTGAATTTGGATTTTTAAGATGGTTGGTGTCAGATATCAACCTACCCTTTTCGCCAATAAGCTTTCCTAAGCAACCGCTGCTAAAGTCAACATATTTCTAGACGCTCTGAAATCTTTACATTCTTGAGTGTGTGTGTGTGTGTGTGTCTTTAGGCTGACCCTAACTTTAATTAAATTGTTTCTTCTCTAAGAGCCATAAAGATGAGTTCATTGTTCCCACAAATCCCAACCCCACAGTTAATCAGAGTGCAGTTTCCTTCCAGGCCTCAAAGTCTAGATTGTGCAAATGACATTTAGAGAATTATGAAAGATGCTGCGCAGAGAAGATACAGAACCCAGATAAACTGAAACAGGGAGGAGAACATGGTGAGATAATAGAAACATATAAAATTAACCGTATCATACTCCACCATGTTGCTGCCCGTGTTGCTGCAGTATAAGTACTAACATGTATCTGTTCGAGTAGAAGTACTAACATGTATCTGCGGCAGTAGAAGTACTAATCATGTATCTGCTGCAGTAGAAGTATTAACATCAACATGTATCTGTTCGAGTAGAAGTACTAACATGTATCTACTGCAGTAGAAGTACTAACATGTATCTGTTGCAGTAGAAGTACTAATCATGTATCTGCTGCAGTAGAAGTATTAACATCAACATGTATCTGTTTGAGTAGAAGTACTAACATGTATCTACTGCAGCAGAAGTACTAACATGTATCTGCTGCAGAAGAGAGATTCCCTATGGGTGCAGAAAAAGCAGGACAAAAAAGGAAGCTTACAAAAGAGCATTACATCCTTTCTCCTCCATCATACCTGTTTCTGTCTTTCTCTCTCTCTCTCTCTCTCTCTCTCTCACACACACACACACACGATCGCAATCTCTCTATTCTGATTTCTATAAATCATTTAGCTAATTAGTACATTTGTCCCCTGAAAGGGCCTCTAGACCTCCTCCATCTTTAATTGTCTGTTCTTCTCTTCTCCCTGTGGCGGATATGGTTCGTCCTCCTGCAACAAAGATGAATGGTTTCATTAAATAATGGCTCATTATTCCTCATGCAAACAGTAGTCTACCAGTAGGCCTACAATAGCATGTTCTGCATATTGTTTTACTGTTGTCATGGTTACTCATGTTTATCAAGTTAGTTCAGGTTACAATGCACACACTGATCCTTGCTAATCTGTCAGGCTGACTCAATTCAGGCTGCAAGACACTGCAAATATATAGGCTATAAATAGACAGGCAGACATATACACAGACAGAAATGTATTAATCAAGAAGGCAGCTATGTATTGATCAGGTAAACTGACAGATATTGATTGTTCAGACAGGTAGCGGGTGTGTGCGCATGCGCATGTGTGTTTTGTATGGGCTGTCGGGTCGCATCAACGACAACGTTACCATAGGGACCAATGCTCGTATGAAGGAAGTTATTTGGCAGGGTTTCTATGACAACAGGCTCCACGATAGGGAAGCGCCTAAAACGCCATATCACACCTGCACAAGTGGACACATTTTATGAATAAAGTCAGCCAGCTCACACAGACACACACACACAACACACACATTAACGTGACACACTACTCACACATGCACATTGATGATTTGAATCCTTCCTTGGTGTGTCGGTGTCCCCCCTCCCTCTCTCTCTCTCTCTCTCTCTCTCTATCAGACACACACACACTCTCTCTCTCTTCATTTTTTCTTCTTCCAACACGCGTCCCCGTATCTGGTGATTGTTGTTAGTTTCTCTGCATTACTCCGGTATAAGGCGCTAGGAGAGGCGGGACTGCCGGCTCAGTTAAGGAGCGAGAGAGAGAGAGAGAGAGAGAGAGAGAGAGAGAGAGAGAGAGAGAGAGAGAGAGAGAGAGAGAGAGAGAGAGATAGAGAGAGAGAGAGAGAGAGAGAGCGAGAGAGAGAGAGAGTGAGAGAGAGAGAGAGAGAGAGAGAGTGAGAGAGAGAGGTGCAATTAGTGACGCGCGCTACAACACCGAGGCCATTCGTCGGCTGAGACCGGCAGAGCGCGTGGCGTGAATGTGCACACTGGGGAACCGGGCAGTGGCGCATGAGGAGGGGATGACCAAGCTGTCACTGCAGCGTAAGGAGGATTTAAAAAAATATGCCGGTCATGGTTAGATCTGTGCTACGGTCTGCTGTTTCCACTGGTTTTAACAGGCGTGTTAAGGAAAATGGACAGTTATGCTGTAGGTTGTGATGCGCAGCAATAGCCTCTCTCAAAGGACCGGTTCCACCTGTGTCGGTATTTACGTAGCCTATCGGGCGAGCTGCGGTATAGACAGATAGGCTACTCATTGACATACAGCTACAACCGTTACAACTTCATGACGGATAATTTCAGCGACGGCATGGTATGTGTGTGTGGTGCTGATGACCGGTGAGGGAGTTGAATTCGCCGCCGCCTGGCCGTGACTTGTTTACGTTGCTCAGGGGACTTGCCCTCTGTCCACCTGTCCCTGGAGAGCGACGTGGAGCTCCGAATGCGGCGCGCCCCCGATGGTCGGCGTTCCCGGGCTTTCCGGTCGGTGGGAGAGGCTCGAGCCGCGGCCGCGCGCTAGGATGCTGCGCCAGGTGTTGCATGAGGGCCTGCGGAGCTCCTTCCACGCTCTCGGCCGGTTCGTCGCGAGCCACCCGGTGTTCTTCGCCTCGGCGCCCGTGCTGCTGTCCGTGCTGCTGGGCGCGAGCTTCAGCCGGTACCGCGTGGAGGAGAACGTGGAGTACCTGCTCGCGCCCAAACACAGCCTGGCCAAGATAGAGGGCAACCTCGTGCACAGTCTGTTTCCGGTCAACAGGTCCAAGCACGCGCTCTACTCCGACCTGCAGACGCCGGGCCGGTACGGGCGCGTTATCATCACCACGCGAAAAGGAAGTGTGCTAGACCAAGTGCAACTGGACACGATATTAACGGTAATACGCACACATGCACTCACACTCACACTGATACACACACACACACACACACACACGCACACACACACACACACCACACCACACCACACGCATGTCTGTCACATTAGGCTACATGATGTTATGGTAAGCTATTATATTTATTCACAATTCACGCGTGGGCAAACTTGTGACCACATCAGAAATGCTCAGAACATATGTATACACTATTCACAGACATGCTGATATCACACCAATGACATCATCTTCATATCACTATGGTAGGCCTAGTACTGTACTGTAATAACCAGGAAACACTAGCAGCATTTGGCTTGAGGACAAGTCTAGGGACCTACTGTAGAACTGCCAGTTCATGGAGAGAATAATTCAATGATTAAAGGTTTCTGTTAATGTGTTTTTCAATCAAATCCCCTGCTGCAATCAATAAAATGGTGCATTCACTTAAGAGGTTCTACACAATATGGCAACCTGTACTGTTTGTGTGTGTGTGCGTGTGTGCTGTGTGTGCTTGTGTGCGTGTGTGCATGTGTGTGTGTGTGTGGGGTGGGGGGGGTAGCTGGGTTCTTGCCCATGCTTGCCCAGAACCAATTCTGCCAGTGAATAGAGCAGGGTGATATGGCCAGAGAGCATCACTCATCCTAAAATCACAGTTGTAAACAAAACATGGAGGAAATTAACTAGTAAACAAATTTGCTGCATTCATATTGGAATTAATATTACATCCTTGTAATGTCTGTACTAAAAAATGGATCTGCTCCAGTTCCTGCACTAGTATTACCGGTAACTAGTATACTCAGTAAGTAACCTCTGCTGGCTGCTCTACTGTAAGTACTAACCCTGGATCTATTAAGTAAACATTGTTAGAAGTACACCTGCCAAACCACTGTTGTGCAGAACTTTCTGTAATCTTTTAAGTAACTCAAATATGTTGTCCTGGGTATTTCAATAGTATACTGCTAGCTATTAAAATTTACTGTACATGAATTTAATTGAATTACCTGAGTGAAATTGTTGGCCTCCAGTGATCATGAAATCCCTAGTTTAGGAGGAGCTACAGTAATTATTTCTCAAACTACAAAGTGAAACCATATTGTTTGCAAGTGTACTCACAGATACACACACATGGGGAATATTCTCCTTCTGGCCAATAAGTACCCTCTTCAACGGGTTCATACATAAATCTCATCAATGCTGTCTGTGTGTGTGTGTGTGTGTGTGCGTGTGTGTGAATGTGTGTATGTGTGTTTTATATTCTGTTTTGGAAATTACCATGGAAGTACTTCAAACAATAAAGTTTAATACTGTATGATACTGTATGTATCCATTACAGTACATTAACATACACACACTCACAAACACAATGTGGTCACTGCGGTATTCCAAAGTGTTTTTATGCCGTGTCGAGAACTGGCATCAGGCTGTTGCCTAGTAACCAGAGCTGTGGATGCTGTCAGCACTCTTTAAGGTCCTTATTGTTCCTCTGACTAGTAGCAGTGATACAGCTCCTCTCAACAACACACACACACACCTTTAAGACAACTTTAACAGAACCGTATTTGATTATACTGCTCTCATTATAAAGTTCACCATTGTATGTGTGTGTGTGTGTGTTTATCCATATGTATATATCTGTGTATTAAATGTGCGTAAATTGTGTGGGTGCTCATGGTGTATGTTATGGTCTGTATGCATTTGTGTGTGTGTGTGTATTTTTCTGTCAGTGTGTGTGTATTACATTTTTGTGTGTTTGTGTGGTCATTGTGTGCCTGTGTGTATGATCATGGTGTGACTGTGTGTTTCATAGTTGTGTTAATCATTGTGTGGTCATTGTGTGTGTGTGTGTGTGCGGGCGCATGTGTGGTTGTGGTGTGAGTGTGTTTAATCGTTGTGTGTGTGTGTGTGTGTGTGCGCGTGCGTAGCTCCACAGGCGTCTCTACCAGATGCAGGTTACGGTTGCGGCGACCGGCTACAATTATTCCTTCTCCTCTCTCTGTCTGCCTGACGACAAGAACCTCTGCATCATCGATGACGTCATCAGGGCCATGGAGGAGATCCAATCAGCACGCTCCCTCAACCGCTCAGTCCCGGTCCTGCACTATCCAATCACGCGCCTCGCTGATGGGCGCCATGCTTACATTGGCCACCAGCTGGGTGGAGTACAGGGGTGGGGTCCAGGGGGCGTGGTCAAGGGGGCGGGATCTAAAGGAGAGGGGGTGCGGTCTGCCCGGGCCTTACAGTTGACCTACTACCTGCAGGCCCGTGGCGGGCTGATGGACAGGGTGGCCGGCCAATGGGAGAAGGCCTTCTGCGCGGAGTTGCAGCGCTTTGCCAAGTCGCAGCCGAAGCTCGGCCTCTTTCCCGCCACATCGTCCTCTCTCAGGACCGACTTCCAGTTCTCCTCAGTTCTGGCTCGCCGCCCCCTACTGGCCAGTCTGGGAGTGTGCGGGGTGCTGGCCGTGCTCTGCTGCTCCATGAGGGACTGCGTGAGGTCCAAGCCCTGGCTGGGTCTCCTGGCGCTGGTCTCCATCACGCTGTCCGGTCTCACTGCAGCCGGCATCCTCAACTTGACCGGGGCCACGTACAACTCCACCTACCTGGGGATTCCCTTCATCATGCTGGGTACGTATGAACTACACCCCACCTCCAGTCCAGGTCAGATGTACAGCCATTACTCGCAGGTCCAGTCCAGCCCGATACAAACCTCAGGGCTGCACGAGCCCAGGTGCATCCCAGGAAATAAACTCCCCGCCACTGAAAATCTCCCAAACTTCTAACCGCTAGGAACCTTGAGAAGGTTCGAGAAAGGACGGTCCCCTTTCCAGGACCACCAGATGTTGAAAAGCAGCTGATTTGACACTTTATCAGTGGATAGTATAGCGACATGCTGTATGAAAAGAGAAGATAACATAACACACATGCCTTTGCGTTGATGGCGAGAGCTACAATATCTACCACAATACTGCATGTCGGTGCATATATTGTGGTTTAAGTGGTATATCTTATATTAGGTTTTGTTATGTGCTTTTTGAATATGATAACACCAGGAGAGCGGAGTTACAGCAAAGAGGAATACACCAGGAGACATGCACTATGCATGTATGTGTAGTGTACTAGTGTGTAATCACACAGATACTTGTTCCAGCCACTAATATAATTACTAAGTAAATAGGGAGGCTGCAGTCAGGCTTAAAATAGCCAGGCCATGTGAGAGACGTCTATGAAATATCACTGAAAGCATTGTCTCAAAGAAGAATGACTTATCCGGCAGACAAAAGGGCTGTCGCGGTGAAGAAAATGTCCTTGCGGTGATTAAGGGTGCCCCAATACCGCAGTCTGCGGTATTATCGACATTTTTTTGTTTTTCTTTTGAATGGTCAATTTCGTTGTGCAGAGCTTCCGAAATAGTGTGATTCTGGGTCATTTATAGACAACGTGATCACAGTTCATGGTGAGACAATTGTGCAACATCATATGCTTTCTACCAGTTTAGTAGGCCTACTGGTAATCACGTGTAACTTTGT
>JAODUH010000013.1:3460186-3470519 GCA_027564835.1 Typhlichthys subterraneus | reverse complement strand
CATGTATTACTGGATACATGTACTACTGGGTACATGTACTACTGGATACATGTACTACTGGGTACATGTACTACTGGATACATGTATCCAGTAATACATGTACTACTGGGTACATGTATTACTGGGTACATGTATCCAGTAATACATGTATTACTGGATACATGTACTACTGGATACATGTACTACTGGGTGCATGTACTACTGGATACATGTACTACTGGGTACATGTACTACTGGGTACATGTATTACTGGATATATGTATTAGTGGATACATGTATTACTGGATACATGTATTAGTGGATACATGTACTACTGGATACATGTACTACTGGGTACATTTTTTACTGGATACATGTATTAGTGGATACATGTATTACTGGATACATGTATTACTGGGTACATGTATTACTGGATACATGTATTACTGGGTACATGTATTACTGGATAATGTATCCCAATGGGAGTAAATGTATTACTGGATACATGTATTACTGGATACATGTATTACTGGGTACATGTATTACTAGATACATGTATTACTAGATACATTTTTACTGGGTACATGTATTACTGGATACATGTATTATTGAATACATGTATTACTGGGTACATGTATTACTGGATAGCACAGCTACAGACACGCAACCCAGAGGAATATAATGTCACAACTGTGTTGCAATTATCCAGCACATGAATAAAAATATCTATTTAAAGAATAGTTTTGGTGTTTGGGAGGCAATTTTAGAACCCATTCATTGAGGTTCCCATTAGTCTATTAAAAGCCAACATAAAACACAACATTAAATGTTGTGTTATGCATAACATGTTTTGGATGTGCATACAATGTTCCAGAATTGAGTGCATGTCTAAATAAACACACCAGAAAGAACTATAATGGTCTAACGCATGTCCTAACCCTGCTCTTGGAGCAATAGTCACTGAGATTATAGCCTGGAAATCGTGATCACTTTAGCGTAGGCACAGCCACCTGGACAGCGGACCAATCCGCAACCAGTGGGGGTGTCTCCAATTTAAGACTGAGAGAGAGTAATGAAGCAACATCTGATGTTCACGCTAATAGCTTTTCCGTTTGATTTGACACCTGGCTGGATTAGAGTAACGTATCGATGATGGGGTGAGATATCAGCAGGCCTATATCTCGTTCAGCTGGTTGTAATAATGTTTTCATGGGCTAAGCATTTGTGCTTGTGACCTTCAGCTACATCACTCAGCTGTCAGACTGAAAGCTAAGTCGATACCAGAACACAGACATCTCACTTGCAGTGAAAATCATCTGCTGCTTGAATATCAACATGCCACGTATAGAGGCAGGTGAATATCATATCAACATGCCTTGTATAGAGGCAGGTGAATATCAACATGCCTTGTATAGAGGCAGGTGAATACCATATCAACATGCCTTGTATAGAGGCAGGTGAATATCATATCATGCCTTGTGTAGAGGCAGGTGAATACCATATCAACATGCCTTGTATAGAGGCAGGTGAATATCATCATGCCTTGTATAGAGGCAGGTGAATATCATATCAACATGCCTTGTATAGAGGCAGGTGTCTTTCTTCACAATGTTGCCGTGAGTCCTAGTCAAACATCCAATCACAAGCCTGTATGGGTGTACTGCCCATAATCCTTTGCCTGATGAAGCATTCCGTATTTCAAACAGTGGCTCTGTGAGATTTAGAGGCTTGAAGCTACTGGTTGGATCATTGTAGCAGTTCTTTGAGAATGATGTCAGTCTCTTGCCTTGCTGTTCACTATCTTCATGCGCCCCCTACAGTCAAGCACTGGTCAGTGCTTCCTTCCAAACCAACCTGTCCTGTGTGATGTCAGTGTGCTCTATGTATTCCTGCCTGTCCTCTCTGGTGGGCCAGCACTGCCTATGTCTCACCTAGACAACACCTTATTATTAACATTAACACTGCTAACGGCAATCAGAGCATTATTAATATTACACAACCTCCATCACAAACCCACACACACACCTATACACACAGACCTACACCCACACATTACACACACAAACCACAATGTTCTGTGCCTTTGGTGTGATCGTCTGCAGAACTAGGCTTGGTTCTGGCTGTCTATAGAGCGAATACGCAGAATAAATAGCCTTCTACTTCATCGGGCTGTTTCTAAACCTTGACGGCATCTACTATCAGCAAAAGCCTGAAGAGAAACACAAAGACAAGCCTCTCTAAAACATATCTTTAGAAAAACACATGCTGGTTTTAAAGGCACACAGAGAGGTGGCTCGAGATAGACCTGTGAAATAATGTGTGGAGGCTAAAGAGAAACACATACTGCATATATCATTTAGAAGTGGATAATCTAAACATACATTCATGTATTTAATACTATTGCATTAATATTGTATCAAGTAAAGAAAAAAACAAAACGAAACTATATAAAATAATAAAGAACCTCCCGCCAACATCCATTAGTTTGAGGGACACTTCAGCATAGGACTGATTGCAGACATCAATATTGCCTGTGGTCCAGCTGAAATACATTGAAGTCAGAGCGTAACAGAATCCTCACTCATCTGAAGCATCCTTGAGCTAGATGTCTGTACCTGCTCCTCAGAAGATAACTTTGACAAAAAAGGATTCTGAACAAATGTTATATAATACCAAAAGTTCTATGACTGAATTGGAAATCCTTTTTTCAATTTCTAAGAAACTGAAGATGTACAAAAAAGAAAAAATCAACGATCTTCCGTTGTGAGGTAATGAAGAGCATTCATTATTCTGTCTCTCTTCAGAGGTTGTCCTGACCTTGAGTTTTAGCCCCCTTGAAGCCGATGGGCAGAGATGTTCACGTGTTTCTGTATCTTCTGCTTATTCAAGCACTTTAATCTGTAACAAAAATATATTGTAATTATTCTGCACCTGCTGCTTGGAACATTTTGTAAAATCGTCTAACCCATAAACCATAAAGAGCATCTCACTAAATGCTTTTAATGCACTGTTGTGACTTGGAAAAAGGAACATCAGCTGTGGATGTTGTGAATTACACGTATTGCACTTACTGTAGTTGATCTATGATACTAATAACTTGAATGACTATTTTGCTGAATTTTTTTATTTTTTATTATTTATACTTTTGTAATTTTTCTTATTCCTTGTAAAATGTTGTGTTTTTCCATCAATCCATCTTCTCCCGCTTATCCAGAGTCGGGTCGCGAGGGCAGCAGATCCAGCAGGGAGCCCAAACCTCCCTTTCCCGAGCCACATCGTTATGTTTTTATGTCTGTTAATTGTGCAAATTCTTGATTTAGGTGCTTTTGCAAAATTGATTGTTAATCTCAATATAACTTCAAGTAAAATCTTCTTCACTTTAAGTAATTATTTTTATTCAATTAAATGTATCAATAAATATTAAACGTATACATATGTATCAGTCCAGAGAGTCTTTCATTTAAAAAAATCTATATAGCAAACAGTTCCCCATTGAAATGCATTGTGAAGCAAAGTGATATGAACCGTGTTCTTCACTTTGAGACGGGACTGTGTAGAAGTATCGGGGAAAAAAAATGTTTTCAACATGCACAGAGAACGGTAAACTAGCAAAATGCAAGGAGGTATTTGGTAAATTTTACAAAAAGTGTATTAGCTTACAATTAGCTTGCGATACTTGATTACACCATGTTTTGTGTGTGAAAAGGGTCAAGCCTATGAATAGATAATCACCCTACCTAATGTACCTGGAGCAGGTAGGTGCTCGGGCTCTGAAGCACCCACGTGATCGGCGCCGCAATACGAAACACATTAAAATAGCCAGAACAGACCAACCCTGTAGACTACTCTAACGGGTTCGCGCATTCAAGTGTTTCCTGAAAGCTCTCAAAATCTACCATTAGAGGGCTGAAACAGCTTACAAATTATCTCAGAAAATCAAATCTTTCATTTAAATTTAATTAAAAATGTTTAGGGGTGCCCCCTAAAAAGAGTCTAAAAACACCCACGCTGTTAATTGTCGGCCGCTTTATGCCATTATTAAGACATGTTTTGTTATATGCTTAAACCATCAGTTATTGTGTAATTCTTCCTTAACTTTCAGAATGACAACTTATTGGCCGAATTTCACAGCTTTCAAGTCTATAGTTCTTTCTGTAACCTGAGTTGGAACAAAGTGTTAGTATAATAAAAGTGCTATAGCTATAAACACACATAAAATACATTTCTGTAGAGATGTTAGATGATTTTACGCTGAGCCACAAAGCTTTCAAGTGACCTTTTGTTGTTAAATCATATATTACTGTAAGTTTTAAATCAACAAAGTTGACTATATGCTTAAAGGTTAAAGTCGTGAAAGAAAATATATAATCATGGCTGCGGTTGCCAAGACGATGGCCTTTATTCAACGAAGCCTTTCATACATATTTAAACATCATACAGTTAGTGAGAAATAAACAAGGCCATGGAAAACTATAGAAATAAGTTTGTAGGCTAAAAATATTTATAGTGAGAAAAGCTCTTATTAAATCACAGTGTAACAATTTTAGCTTTACACAAAATGATACATCGCATAGAACATTAGGTAAATGTATCAATACAATGTCAACAACATATACAATATATATTCTTAGCCACATGTAACACGATATCAGAGCATTTATTTCATATTTATTGGCAATGATTAAAGCCCCACAAATGTACAAATATACAAACAAACCCAAACAGGGTTATTTGCACTTTATATATATAATATATAAACTTATAACTATATAATATATAACTTTATATATATAATAATAATATTAATACAAACACATATTACATAAGACATTAACAAACTCAAATAATTTGGCCTTGATTTTATTTAATATATTAATTTGTAATTGACAATGTACAAGGTTAAACATAAATTTCACCATTTGATGCAACAGATTCCTAATAGATAACAATAAAAACACACGCTAACTTAATATATATATTTAATATATAAATATAAATATATAAACAACATTAAGACAATCTAACCAAAAAAGTGATTAGCTTAATACAAATAACATACAATATATAATGTATGGGAATGTGCTTGCTGCTAAAAAGGTAATACATATTACAGATTTTGATTTAGAAATCTGTAAATATAACCCTCATTGTTATTTAGCCAATCCAGTTTAAAACAGAGATGGCATACAGTATATGTGGTGGTCCCACACTGAACACAAGTCAGAACGTTTACAGGACTACATCACCAGCACTGTGCATTAGCAGGGTACAGTACATTACATATACCTACAGTACAGGCACACATTGCTCAGAATGCACTTCAGAATATGTTCTCTCCTATGCAGAAGCATCACAATGTTGTATCCTATTTTACAGGCTTGTTGTAAACCTACCTCAGTTTAAGCAGAACGTTTTATTAATCATTGGCAAAGATTCACCTGCCGCTCTGCAGTCTTGGGGAGCTGAAGGGACATCGATCAGACTCACGTGGTTGTGTCCACACACTGACGTTAAAGAAAACACATGCCTGTTGAGCTGCTAACGGGTTCCAATGCTCCCTAACAGATTCTCTCGTCAGTCTGCAAGACTTCAAACACTGTCATAGACAATATTTGCGATACAGTGGTAGCCAATAGACAGCCACAAATGTTTTGCATAACTTTCATGTTTATTTGTTTGTTATTTCAAACCCTACAGGTTATGATGCTCCTCCATTTGTCATATTCTCCAGACCTGGATGTCAAACATGACTTCCTGTTGGTTTGGCACAACTTCCTGTGGGTGGGAAATGAATTCCTGTGGGTGTGTGGGGGATGAGCCCTTCAGGACTCCATCCCAATAGTCTTTGTTGCTACAGGAACCTTCTTGTAGCTGAGTGAAATTAAGTCGCAGCCATGACAACAGCTGTTGGGCTGTTTAGATTCTTTAAATGCTAAGGAAAGGTGCTTTAATGCTTCTTTTCATAATTCCTTTAGCGTAGAGTACACTGGACCATCCTTTACAGACGGAACGGAGCTACTTGGCTGTCTCACAATTCCTTACATCATTCTGCTATTTACGGAAACACACCATCATCATAATGTCCATGTTATGCATCTTACATAAATTAATGAATAAACAAATAGATTATTACAGTTATACTAATTGGTATTCATGTTGATGAATATCCTATAAGCGGCAGGAGGATGGAGCGTTAGCAACCATATTCAAAGTAAAGATAACCTTTTTAATATTTCAATTAAAACTGGGGAAAGAAACTATGCAGCCCAGGGGCTCCAAGCTAGTAGCTCTTAGCTAGTGCGCAGCTCCCCGCTATTAGCTCATAGCATAGCTGCTAGTGCATAGCTCCTAGCAGGTAGCTCCTAGCACATAGTTCCTAGCATAGCTCAAAGTATAGCTCGTAGCACGTAGCTCCTAGCACAGCTCATAGCATAGCTCCTAGCACGTAGCTCCTAGCATAGGCCATAGCATAGCTCCTAGCATGTAGCTCCTAGCAGGTAGCTCCTAGCACATAGTTCCTAGCATAGCTCAAAGTATAGCTCGTAGCACGTAGCTCCTAGCATAGCTCATAGCATAGCTCCTAGCATGTAGCTCCTAGCATGTAGCTCATAGCACATAGCTCCTAGCATAGCTCATAGCATAGCTCCTAGCACGTAGCTTCTAGCACGTAGCTCCTAGCATAGCTCATAGCATAGCTCCTAGCACGTAGCTCCAGGCACGTAGCTCCTAGCATAGCTTCTGGCATGTAGCTAATACTTGCCGGGCAGCTCGCAGATGCACAGGTTGGCCATGTTGTAGCAGCAGAAGATCTCCTTGAAGGTCTTCCTCATCTCGCGGCTGCGGAAGGCGTAGATGAGCGGGTCGATGACGGAGTTGCACATGATGAGGATGAGGTACATGTTGAAGTGGGACATGAAGCAGGCGCAGTAGGGGTTCCTGGGGCAAGAGATCATGAGCACCAGGTGCAGGAAGAAGGGCGCCCAACACACCACGAACACGCCCAGCAGGATGGTGAGCGTCACGGCGCCCTTCATGTTGGCGCGCTGCCGTAGCGGCGCCGCGCCGGGCAGCGCGGCAATGCGCTTGATGTGCAGGCGAGCCAGCAGGAACATGTGCACGTAGAGCGAGGCCATGAGCACGAGCATGCTGAGAAACACGCTGATGAGCAGCACCAGCACCGCCGGGCTCTCCGAGTGTACGATGAAGGCCACGCCCGCGCCCACGCAGCACACCCAGATGGCGGCCACGGCCAGCGCGGCGCGCCGCACCGTCACCACGCTGTGGTAGTGCAGCGCGTAGAAGATGGTGACGTAGCGGTCCACGGCGATGGCCAGCAGGCTGCAGATGGAGGCCAGCAGCGAGCTGCAGATGAGCGAGTCGAAGACGTTGTCCATGCTGCGGATGACGGATGCCGGCACCGCCAGCCGGCCGGCGCTGATAAGTGCGATGACCACGGTCTCGCAGGCGTTGGACAGGCTCACCAGCATGTCGGCCACGGCCAGGCTGCAGATGAAGAAGTACATGGGCGAGTGCAGGTTCCGGTTGCGGATGATTGCCGCCACCACCAGCAGGTTCTCAAGTAGGCTCACCACGCCCAGAGTCAGGAACACCTCGGTGGAGATCAGCAGCTGCTCGTAGCAGCCCGCACCCTGGCTGCGGTTGTGCTGGACAGGCACCAGGCCGCGGGTCAGACTGGCGTTCATCGTCATCTGCCGCTGGACGCCCTCTAGTCCCTTACCCCCGGGGGAAGGGGTGCTGTGCCTTGGCTCTGCAGGTCTGACTGGAGAGAAAGGCTCTTGTGAGCCACCAGGAAGCAAAGCGCAGAGGGGAACACAAACTAGTCAGAGAGGTGGAGGAGGACGAGGAGGAGGAGGAGGGAGAGAGAGAGATGTGCAGAACTCTCAGCATAGCGCTTCTATCTCCATCCTCCCTCTAATCACTTTATTATACCCTCTGACACACACACACAGCCCCACCCACTGCTCGGCTGACCAATCAGACGGCTCGCTACACGGGAGAGAGGAGAGGTGAGCTTTAAGAAGGCTCTGAGCTGCATGTCGATGGAGCGCTGACGTTGCTGTGGCTCTCCTTTAAAGCCTTTCCCCGTGTCTGATTGGTTGATATGGAACATATTTTACAACAGAAATAGAAATCTGAGCTGAGCAATAAGTACTGACTTTAAATAAAGTAATATTACCACAGTGTCTGCCTACCTGCCTGTCTGCCTGTCTGCCTGCCTGCCTGACTGCCTGCCTGTCTGCCTGTCTGCCTGCCTGACTGCCTGCCTGACTGCCTGCCTGTCTGTCTGCCTGTCTGCTTGTCTGTCTCTCTGTCTGTCTCTCTCTCTGTCTGCCTGTCTGTCTGTCTCTCTCTCTGTCTGCCTGTCTGCCTGCCTGTCTCTCTGCCTACCTGCCTGCAGTCTAGACCGGCCCTGGTGCTGCAGACTCCCCAGTGTGCTGCCCCCTCTGTTGTCTTGTGTGAGGCTCCAGCTGGGAGCCACTGGCTCAGAGGTCAGAGGTCAAACCCCATGCAGAATGAGAGTGCTGACACATCAACATGAAACTCTCAACTCTCTAGCTTAACCTTTGAGATGAACGCTTCTGTGGGGAAGTGTTAGCAATGCCACTGACATCCGTCAGCTCTCAAGAAGTGAAAGAATATGTCTTCATCATCTGTAACGTCTATTTAGATATTTGATGGCATCTGAAAGAACTGAGACCAAGCAACATTTACACTTTATTTGCAGTTTGTTCATTAAGACAGACATAACACTGTCATAACATGACACGACACCTGTCATGAACATTAATGCATGTTTATGACTGTTGTCATTAGCTGTAATTCGGTAAATAATGTCATGTTTAATGTCAACTTGACATTGTTTGGGATCTGTCTTTGTCATGACAACTTTACATTAACCAAGATGATATAACCTGTTATTGTCTTAGTCATGACAACTTTACATTAACCAAGATGATATAACCTGTTATTGTCTTAGTCATAGCAACTTTACATTAACCAAGATTATATAACATGTTATTGTCTTAGTCATGACAGTGTTATTTCAGTCTTAATACACAATTTGCAGTAAACAAACCTTCAGTATTCATTTGCAGTAAACAAACCTTCATGACAGTAATAAAGGCTTATCTTACAGTGTGTTTACCAAAGTTAAAGGAACGGATCTGTAGAAGGAACCAAGTGTACAATGTCTTGCAAGACGCTTCTCTGTCTATTTACCTGAGAAGATGTTTGTCTATTTCTGGACAATATTGGAGCCTTTGAAGATGAGGACGAGCGTTCCCGTAGACAAAAGCCCTGAAGATCAAGGACTCTTATCTATATGTTCCTGCTCTTGGAACCCAAATGTATTCTGCCAAACTGTGGATAAAGAAACACAATTATCCTACCTAATGCATTAGTTAGCTGAGCACTAGTTATACAACCCTGTAAAGAAGAGAAACACAATTATCCTACCTAATGCATTAGTTAGCTGAGCACTAGTTATAAAACCCTGTAAAGAAGAGAGACACAATTATGCTACCTAATGCATTAGTTAGCTGAGCACTAGTTATAAAACCCTGTAAAAAAGGCAAGTCAGTGATTTTTTTTCAAGTGATGAAATACCTATTATTAACAGTTGCCATGGCGAATGCATTAGTGAAGCATATTAGAGGGCACGGTTTCAAATCAATCTCATCCATCTGTTTAAATCACTTGACCAGTCTGGACCCAGAACCTCTGTTTGACCCATGGAGGTATTAATGTGGTGATCTCATGATGTGTTGACATCACGATACTGTCTACATGGTAGTATTTATACTGCAGTATTCATATAATCTAGTGGGGCAGGGTGGTATAGTGGTCTGGGTGTTGTGCTCCCAGCCAGAAGGTTGTGACTTCAAACCCTGGTGTTGACCTACCTGTAAGCATCTTTGAGCAAGATACCAAACCCCCTACCTCCTCCTGGTGGTTGGTCACACCTTGCATGGCAGCAGTCACCATCAGTGTGTGAATATGAGACAATATAAGCGCTTTGAGTGGCTGGAAGGTCAGAAAAGCCCTATGACTGGAATCTACCGTTCCAGTTCTGAGTCTTTTATACACAAGCTTTAAGGCTTTAAGATTTGTAATAAATTAAATACATAGAAAAGTTCTTTAAAATCTTGTGGTTCATTGAACTGATTAATAAGTAAATAACCACTTCCTCATCGTGGACTTGGATATGTTAGATATTATGCAAACACAAATGAATATAACATCAGTTTTAACTTTACCCAGGGACGGTTTGTTCATTAGGGCGATTGGGCGACGCACTGCCAAAGGGAGAAAGAGAGAGGAGGGAATTTTCCAA
>JAODUH010000013.1:3431427-3460086 GCA_027564835.1 Typhlichthys subterraneus | reverse complement strand
TTTATTTATATATATATATATATATATATATATTTATATATATGTATGTATGTGTGTGTATATATATATATATATACACACACAATAATATACAAATGATAGCTCATTCAACTATTCAACTATGTTGCATGTAATGATTTAAACACTGAACTAATGCCTGGATGATTTGGGGGTAAGACTAATTTACACAGCGCTACAATACAATACTACAATACATTTTGATCAACATGCTGCAACTGATCATGTAGGGAACAGCAGACAATTGAACATTTGCATGAATGTGCAAAAACATTTGCAATTTGTTCAAAAACAATGACAAATTGTTTTTATGATGTGCACAAGTGACTTGATGATGTGGATTAGTTTTGAGAATTTAAATTCTGATATGAGAAAGGTTCCAAAGTCACTGAGAAATACTGTAAACCTACCTCTGTATTATACAGTATGCTAAAATATGACATAATATCTGATAAAACCTCATGTTGGTACAGAAATAGCAAAACATTTTCAGTTGTTGCCTGATCAATAGATTGACTGACTGACTGACTAGCTTACAGGCTGACTGGCTGACTGACTGTTTTGTCCTCAGCCTCTGGACTTTGAGGGGAAGCCCAGCTACACCCTGAAGGTGCAGGGGGCCAACGTGCATGTGGACCCTGCCCTGCTGCACCGCGGGCCCTTCACGGACGCCACCATCGTGCACGTGAGCGTGGAGGATGTGGACGAGCCGCCCGCATTCGAGGCTCCAGCCTACGAGGCGGAGCTGCCAGAGGACGCAGAGGTGGGCGCCGTGGTGACGGTGGTATCCGCGCGAGACCCCGACGCCGCCAACAACACCGTCAGGTGAGACAGTTAGCGGCTAGTTAGCTTTAGTGTTATTTCAGGGATGTTATTGATGTATGAATCTCTGATTTGATTTTATAAATTCTCTGCCTATTTTACTCTGCTGAGAGAAATGCGGTGTAATTACAAGCTGCATCCCACAGGTGGTAGCATTGTGAAATAAATTGATTTCAAATGGGATTCATTTGTCAGCGCCTCTGGTAGATGATAATACTGTGGTATTTTGTATGTGGTATTATTAAGGTCAGGCACAATAATGACAATAACCTCTTTTATGATGCATAATTAGACCGGTTCCAGGGACTGTCTGTTTGTTTATACGCTGTCAGCTTGGTAACAAAGAGAACAGATGCTTCCCCCCCCAACACACACACACACACACTATAAACGAATTAGACATAAAGCTTTTAATTAGGCTATTAATCTTCCAAACGAACCAATGACTGAAGCAGTGAACACATAACCGGCTGTCTCTACTAACACCTCTATTTGGGCTGTACATGCTCGTACAGACTGCTTTCAAAACAGCTTGTTAGCAGACCTGCTGGGTTCTGGGCTCTGTCCAGCTGTGTAGCGTGAGCTCTGTCCAGCTGTGTAGTGTGGGCACTGTCCAGCTGTGTAGAGTGAGCTCTGTCCAGCTGTGTAGCAAGAGCTCTGTCCAACTGTGTAACGTGAGCTCTGTCCAGCTGTGTAGCGTGAGCTCTGTCCAACTGTGTAGAGTGAGCTCTGTCCAACTGTGTTGCATGAGCTCTGTCCAGCTGTGTAGAGTGAGCTCTGTCCAACTGTGTAGTGTGAGCTCTGTCCAGCTGTGTAGCGTGAGCTCTGTCCAGCTGTGTAGAGTGAGCTCTGTCCAGCTGTGTAGCGTAAGCTCTGTCCAGCTGTGTAGCGTGAGCTCTGTCAACAGCTGTGTAGAGTGAGCTCTGTCCAGCTGTGTAGTGTGAGCTCTGTCCAGTTGTGTAGATTGAGCTCTGTCCAGCTGTGTAGAGTGAGCTCTGTCCAGTTGTGTAGATTGAGCTCTGTCCAGCTGTGTAGAGTGAGCTCTGTCCAGCTGTGTAGAAAGAGCTCTGTCCAGCTGTGTAGTGTGAGCTCTGTCCAGTTGTGTAGACTGAGCTCTGTCCAGCTGTGTAGAGTGAGCTCTGTCCAGCTGTGTAGCATGAGCTCTGTCCAGCTGTGTAGCGTGAACTCTGTCCAACTGTGTAGCGTGAGCTCTGTCCAGCTGTGTAGTGTGAGCTCTGTCAACAGCTGTGTAGCGTGAGCTCTCTCAACAACTGTGTAGCGTGAGCTCTGTCCAGCTGTGTAGTGTGAGCTCTGTCAACAGCTGTGTAGCGTGAGCTCTCTCAACAGCTGTGTAGCATGAGCTCTGTCCAGCTGTGTGGGCCGGTCACTGTGACAAAGAGTGGTCAACTTCACACCAACACACGTGAGGACGTTTGGCCTAAAGGCACTCCAGCCCACAGTAACCATGGTTACCACGGGGTCGGGAGGAGTCAGACATGAGCTGTGTGGCAGGCTGACATTGTGTGTCTTGCCCCGCCCCCCCGGTGCACCCCAGGTATTCCATCGAACGCTCCAGTGACCCGGGGAGACTCTTCTACGTGGACGGCACCTCGGGGGCGCTCGTGACCCTGCACACGCTGGACCGAGAGCTCACCGCCTGGCACAACATCACCGTGGTCGCCATGGAGATGAGTAGGTTGCGCACGCACATGCACGCATGCACACATGCGCACGCACACACACACACACACACACACACACACACAGCCCCTGAATGACTCTTCAAACAAACACTGCCTCTGGGTGTTTTCATAGTGTCAACCTGCAGTCACCTTCAGTGTCTGTCTGCCTGTCTGTATACCTGCCTACCTGCCTGCCTTCCTGCCTGTCTGCCTGCCTGTCAGTATACCTGTCTGTATTCCTGCCTGCCTGCCTGTCTGCCTGTCTGTATACCTGCCTGCCTGTCTGCCTGTCTGTCAGTATACCTGTCTGTATTCCTGCCTGCCTGCCTGTCTGCCTGTCTGCCTGGTAGACAGACAGGAGAGAGTAACTACATGGATGCCTAATGAAATAGTCCATGCATAACTAATGAGGCACAGAAGGTGTGGGGGAGGGGGAGGGCTTAAAAAGGAAAACACTGGGAGATGTACTGGGGACCGACCTCATGCTGATGTGGTCAGTGTGGTGCAAGGGATAACTGTGTGTGTGTGTGTGCCAGACAACCCCACCCAGGTCTCCAGGGTTACGGTGGCTGTGAAGGTCTCAGACGTCAACGACAACCCTCCTTCTCTGGAGGAGGACCTGGATGTGCACGTGTGTGAAAACGCCAGGGCCGGCCAGGTCTGCACGCACACACACACACACACACACATCAACAGCACACTAGAAGCTTGACAAAGATTTATGATACAATATAAAGTAATGAACAAATCACTGACTGTCCCAATGTGTGTGTGTGTGTGTGTGTGCGTGTGCG
Source organism: Typhlichthys subterraneus (assembly GCA_027564835.1). Lineage (NCBI taxonomy): Eukaryota > Metazoa > Chordata > Actinopteri > Percopsiformes > Amblyopsidae > Typhlichthys > Typhlichthys subterraneus. The sequence goes on along the minus strand of JAODUH010000013.1, from coordinate 3,456,770 downwards.
TGTGTGTGTGTGTGTGTGTGTGTGTGTGCGTGCCACATACAGCTGATCCACACAGTGACAGCAGTGGACCCAGATGCTCCCCCTGGTGGACACCACTTCTACTACAGCCTGGCCCCAGAGGCTGCTAACAACCCCAACTTCACCCTGAGAGATAACCAAGGTGAAGCTCCTGGAACCAGTCCTTAACTAGTCATTCATTAGTCATTCACTAGTCCCATAACAAGTCCTTAACTAGTCCCATAGCTAGTCCTTAACTAGTCATTAACTAGTCCTCAACTAGTCCTTAAGTAACCAGAAAACCTTGCGTTGTGTATGTAGTAAAACAAAAAACAATTCCTACAGTCCCTCTCATGGAGATCGATAACAAAAGGCATTTACAATAACATGTATTTCTACTGTATAATTGACCCTGTAACACATAACTAGTGCTTAACTAGTCCCATAACTTGTCCCCGAACACTACTTAACTAGTTCTTAACGTGGCATGTAACCATTCCTAAACTAATTAATTAATTAGTCTCCTAGCATTCGTTAACTAATCACTTAACCACTCCTTAACTAGTAATGTAGCCATTCCTTAACTACAGTTAACTAGTCCCTTATCTTATTCTTAACTAATTTTCCTGAAGCAACTCCTTTACTAATCCCTTAACTAGTCCTTAATTATTTACTTAACTAGTCTTGTAACCACTTTTTACTAGTCCTGTACATGTGTGTGTGCGCGTGCATAACGTGTGTGTGTGTGTGTGCACGTGTATAACTTGTGTGTGTGTGTGTATGTGCGTGCCAGACAACACCGCGTGGCTCCTGACCAGCAGGGGGGGCTGGTCCCAGGGGCAGCAGCCAGTGTTCCTGCCCCTGCAGGTGCGTGACGGCCCTTTCCCAGGGGGCCTCAGCAGCACCTCCACCCTGATGGTGCGCGTGTGCCGCTGTGACGCCCAGGGCCACGCCCTCTCCTGCCACGGCCACGCCCCCCTCAGCCACGCCAGCCTCAGCCAGGGGGCGCTGCTCTCTATCTTGGGCTGTGTGCTGCTGCTATTTGGTGGGTCACGCACTCACGCACGCACACACACACACTCACACACACGCATGCACGCACACACACACACTCACGCACGCACACACACACACTCACACGCATTAGCCTAACCGTAACCATGTCGACCCCCTGCAGTGCTGCTGCTGCTGCTGCTGACCCTGCGGGGCCACCGTAGGAGGCCCTGCCTGCGGCTGGAGGAGGCGCACGTGCACGAGAACATCGTTGCCTACGACGACGAGGGCGGCGGTGAGGAGGACACTGAGGCCTTCGACATGGCCGCCCTGCGCCACCCGGGGGCGCCGCGCCACGATGTGCCGCCCGAGCTGCCCTCGCTGTCGCGCCGCGTGCAGGGCCACGCCCACGTGGGAGGCCACGCCCACGTGGGAGGCTACGTGCGCGCCAAGCTGCAGGAGGCGGACGGCGACGGGCGCGCCCCGCCCTACGACTCGCTGCAGACGTACACCCTCGAGGGCGCCGGCTCCGCCGCCTCGTCGCTCAGCTCACTGGCCTCGGCCGTCTCCAGCGGCGACCAGGACTACGACTACCTGAACGACTGGGGGCCGCGCTTCCGCAGGCTGGCCGAGATGTATGGCGTGCTGGAGGCCAACAACGCCCCCATGTGGTAGGACGCAACGCCACACACACACACGGGCAGCTAGAGAGGAGGACCACAGAAATGGGGACTGAATTAAACACCTGGGAAGCTAACGGCTCTGGGAAGCTAACGGCTAATAACTGTGAAGCTAACGGCTCTGGGAAGCTAATGGCTAATAACTCTGTGAAGCTAACGGCTCTGGGAAGCTAATGGCTAATGACCCTGGGAAGCTAACGGCTCTGGGAAGCTAATGGCTAATAACTCTGTGAAGCTAACGGCTCTGGGAAGCTAATGGCTAATAACTCTGTGAAGCTAACAGCTCTGGGAAGCTAACAGCTAATGGCTCCAGGAAACGAATGGCTAAGAGCTCTGGGAAGCTAAAAGCTAATGGCTCTGGGGTTTGTTTATCTAGACGAGCTACATAAAACAATAAAGAGATGATCTGTCATCACCGTGTGGCTCTCAATGTATTTATGTTTTGTTCTGTATTTATACTTTCATAACTTATTTGGTTATGTACATTCACTTGTCTGTAGATAGCTCGTTTTTATAAAAGTCTCTAGAGTGTCTCTAAACCAATACGAAATATTCGTATTATGAAAAATAGTCAATAGAAATTCAGGTCAGCTCAGTGATGTAAAATACTCCTGTGATGGCAGTGTGTGAGTGGGTTTTGAAGGTTTATATGCTGTTAATTGTATTATTCTTTACGTGTCTTTTTGAACTCTGTATTGTACCTGTTTTTACCTGAAAGCAAGTCATCTTTACATTCATAAAAGAAATGTAAGGAAATAAGGCCTCACTGAACTCCACCGTGTGTTTGACTGAGATAAAGAAAGATATTATCTGCTTATTTCTTAACATGTCATGTTTATTTTGTCCAGAGAAAGACTAGGCTATCGTTATGACAGTGTTTCATGTCAGATCCAACACGCTTCAGCCGTTCAGGTGGATCTTAACATGTCAGATCACAAACGTGACTTAATCCTCAATTGTTGCAGACTGTGGAGGAGACGATAATCTCCTAAGTGCCAAATGTAACAAGGACCTTTCAGCGAAACCTGGACAACAAAAAAACTGAATGAAAATGACAGCTTTTATAGGTAAACCGAAGATAATATGATTACGTGGAGCTTACTTGAAATCTTTGTTGTCGATCATGTTACGTTATATAAGTGATATGTGAATGTAGATATTTTTTGTATTCTTCATAATAAAAAAGGGAAAGATACTTGTGTGCTCCTCCTGTTAAACCACATACAAAAACACCATGATCACAGCACCATTATTTACCCTGCAGGCTGCGTGAGCATGGTACACCACAGAAGAAGCATCTGGGAAGCGTAACGGAAATGTAAGCCCTTCAAAAGACACAATTTACAGCTATTTACATTTGTTGCAGATGGTTATGCCTTTATTACAGTTTCCCTGACACTGTTTTCTTGACTTAGTTTCTTGACTTATGAATTACTTATTATGATTGAAAGGTGCTCATACACCTTATACTATCTCTTTGTTTTCCACAGCAGCTACAGCCCTGCTAAAAAATCCAGCATAACCAGCATGAATTCGATGCTGGTCCAGGCTGGTTCATACTGGTTAGTGCTGGTGTAGTGCTGGTCCAGGCTGGTTCATACTGGGTAGTGCTGGTCTAGCTGGTACACCAGCAAACAGCATGGGATGCCGGGGTACCAGCAAACCAGCATTCCATGCAGTGGCAAGAACACAGTGGAACACAGTGTTCCACTTTGCATGCTGGAACCAGCATTCCATGCTGGTTCCAGCATGCAAACATACCTTATGCCGTCATAACAGCATGAACTTATAAACAGGGCGTGTTGCTTTGTATGAAACCTGTGTGGGAAGTTTCTCTGCCTCTTATTAAAAGCAGATGTAAACCAGGAAGTGTGTTTCTGCAGTGTAAATACTGCGTCATTCTGAAGGTTCAAGACACAGTATACACAGGAAACCACACACACACACACACACACACGCACACACACACACACACAGAGAGTATCTAAAACCACACTCCAAATGCATAAATATGTAAATGTAATTTTCAAACACCTGCCACAAAGGTCACCTCTCCCTGCACCACCTGCCTCCAGCACCACTAAGTGTGTGTGTGTCACATGCTAATGTAGGCTATGGTACTGGGACGCGACCTCCATGGGGGAGGGGTTTGTATTCAAGGGGAGATGCCTGTCTCCAGGGGGAGGGGTCTGGCTCACCCCTGCAAGCACAATGAGATGAGTGTGTGTGTGTGTGTGAATGACAGGATGTGATGGGGTCCCCTGCTGGAGCAGAGGAGAACAGCAGACATAAGGTTTAGTCTAGCTGACTCTGGGAGAGTGTGACGTTCCTTTAAAGGTGTAATCAGCTGCAACATTGCAAGCTAATTGTAAGCTAATACACTTTTTATCAACTTTACAATTATTTCTACATATTTACATATCTCAGTACACTTATAAATCTAAATACATGCATCCATCTTCCATCTTCTCCCGCTTATCCGGAGTCGGGTCGCGGGGGCAGCAGCTTCAGCAAGGGACCCCAAACCTCCCTTTCCCGAGCAACATTAGCAAGAGATATAATCTCTCACCTGGTCCTGGGTCTTCCCCGAGGCCTCCTCCCAGCTGGGCGTGCCTGGAACATCTCCCAAGGGAGGCGCCCAGGAGGCATCCATATTAGATGCTCGTACCACCTCAACTGGCTCCTTTCGACGCAAAGGAGAAGCGCCTCTACTCTGAGTTCCTCACGGATAGCTGAGCTTCTCACCCTATCTCTAAGGGAGACGGCAGCCACCCTTCTGAGAAAACCCATTTCGGCCGCTTGTACCCGTGATCTTGTTCTTTCGGTCATGACCCACCCTTCATGACCATAGGTGAGGGTAGGAACGAAAATTGCCCGGATGATCGAGAGCTTTGCCTTCCGGCTCAGCTCTCTTTTCGTCACATTGGAAAATACATATTTACAAAAAAACACATTTACAGATTATTTTACACATTTACAGATCTGCTTACACATTTAAAGATTATTTTACACATTTACAGATCTGCTTACACATTTACATTGATTATGCACGCATTTTAAACCGCTTGACGTAACCTAGAATAGGCCTACTACACTATTGGTTCAGACTGTTATGTTATATGTGTATATTTTAATGCACACAGTGTGGATGAGACTTCAAGAGTCTCATCCTCCAGTAGTAGTCTTAATAGGTTATGGACAAAATGTGTATGATTGTTTTAAGTCAGCTATAGTTTAGCCTAGATCATTTCAAAACACAGATGTTTTAAATATGCAGAAAGTTTTGAACATAATCTGATTTAATATAATTCCTTTAATCATTTTAGTTTTTTGTTGCTTTTCTGCAACATTATTATTATAAGCATAAGAGCTATTCAATTTTCCCCAAAGAGGACAAGAGAGTAGGCTATATCATGCCTACGCGTGTTGAAAATATGAAATAGACCTATGCCTAAAGCATTACATATGTTTGATAATCCTGTGCCAAAAATAATTCTGCCATGGTTCCTGTACAGTATTTCATGTTTTCCTTTAAAAAGAAAACGCACAAATTGTTCCATAATAATTCACCAGAATGCAGGAAATGAAGTGTTTGTCCTATAGACAGTACACATTACACACCGGCTGTGAGACCATGACCTAGACACAGCCATGCAGCATGGTCTAGCTGGTAAACTAACAACTAAACTAACAACTAACCAAAGGTTTTTATAGCAAACGTTTTTTTAAATGGTTGTCGTTTTCAAAACCCATGAAAGAAAAATGAGCTGCATGTAAATATGATTGAAAACCTTCACCAGATAAAGCACAATGTAAATATCAAACAACAACCTTTCCCCAACATTAGAAATAGACACTGCTTCTCTTCTAATATTTCCCTGTACAGTGACAATATGCTCGTGCAGCTGACGAACAATGGAAGCTGCAGGAAACCTCGTTTAGATTCACATTTTTAATTGCATCATCGACACAGATGTGTCGGGCCCAGCACCTACAACAGGAACAACACAAACCCACACATCATCTGCTGCTACAGGCTGGAGAGGCGGTCACATTCTATGGCTAGAAATCATCACAAACATCGTTTGCAAACCACCACAAGGCTGGATAGGAAAGTGAGTGATTTGTGTTGAAACGCTCTGTAAGATGAGTCACTGGAAGTGTTTTAACACTAGACTGGGGCAGCTCATATGGGAATACGCTGACTGACAACTTAATACACAACGTGATATTTAACAACAACCCTCTGAACAATACCTAAAAAGATAACACAGCATTTTGTAATCATGTTTAAGACCTGAAACTGGCTGAAACGTGAATCGGCCTTATTGTGAGTTCACTACCTTACATAACATGTAGACCAGACGCATCACAAAGAAAACATCGGGACAAAGGTTACAATCATTCTGAGTACAAAAGAGTCGCCGTTATAGCAGCTGCAACATCAGGTCACTTCACCTGGCATCACAGGAGCAGAGAGAATAGGTCTGATTGCAGAGGATTTAACAAGGAGCAGAAATCATCAATACCGCTGTTGATAGACCCACGCATTAACGGGCCATCAAGCACACCCACACACACGCACCTACACACATACACGCACACACACACCTGTTATCTAGGCTGGCTTGACGGCTAGGTCAAAGTTCATTGGAGACCCTGTGAAACTGTGCTAACACGTTAGCTAGCGTAGCATCCATGAGACAGGAGAAGGCTGGCTTGACAACAGCACTTTAAACCACACAAGCATATTCATGTCAAATATGAATCTGATAGAGCTTTGTTGTTGTCACATGTTGTCACATGTTGGCACATGTTGTTGGCACATGTTGGCACATGTTGGCACATGTTACATGTTGGCACATGTTGTCACATGTTGTCGATTGCAGCAGACGTTCTGCAGAGCACAAACATACAACCGTCCCAACGTTAAATCCCAAAGGTCATCGCTTTGTGTGTTTGTGCGTGCGTGTGTGTGTGCGTGCGTGCGCGTGCGTGCGTGTGTGTGCGTGCGTGCGTGTGTTTGTGTGTGCGTGCGTGCGTGTGCGTGTGTGCGTGCGTGTGTGTGTGTCTGTGCGTGCACCAACAAACATATTCGCTGCATGAAGAACAGTTAGTTGTGAAGTCCCCCCCCTCTTCCCCGCTCCACCACCCTGGGCGTGTCTCTGCTGAAGGAGATGTGAGATCAAGGATTCATCATCATCATCATCATGCCCAGTGAGTGGCTGCTGCAGGGGCGGGGTCAGGGGTCGGGGGTCGGGGGTCAGCCGCAGGAGATGACGGTGAAGCGCTTGGAGATGCAGGACATGTTGTGCAGCACGATGACCAGCAGGAAGAGCAGCACGCAGGCCACCAGGAGCCCCGTGCACACAGCCGTGCATGTGGACCCCTGGCCCCGCCCCTGGCCCCGCCCCTGGCCCACCTGCTCGGGCACCGACACCGTGGCGATGGTCTTGCTGCCGCGGTGGCCGCCGGGCAGGAAGTGGCAAGGGGGGGCGTCACCGGGCATCAGCGGGGAGAGCGGGGCCGCCAGCCGCACAAACACGGGTGAGCGCGGCAGCGCGGTCGCCACGGCGATCAGCGGGTCGTCGGGCAGCTGGGCCGGGGAGACGCCCGGCGGCAGGCGGGTCAGCGCCCGGCACCAGGGGCAGCGCAGCTCTCCGCCCCGCCACAGCTGGGCCAGGCAGCGGCAGCAGCAGCTGTGGCCGCAGGCAAGCAGCTTGGGCCGGCGCCGCGCGCCGTACGGGTTGAAGCAGATCTGGCACTCCGCCACCGTCTCCATGGCGACGCAGGGCCTGCAGACGCCTCGCTGGCACAGCCCTGTCAAATGCTCCCGGGGTAAAAACCTCCTCTAGTCTCCTGGAACTTTCACAGTGACATCTCCATGTGGTCGTCCTCCTGCAAGAGACAAGCCTGAAGACAGACAGGCAGACAGGCAGGCAGACAGGTGCTAAACGTTATGACAAGCATATATATGTATACACACACACAAACACACATGGTGTACACACCATGCTGATGCCTTCAAACAGGGTTCTTAGCTGCAGAGAGAAGCTCTCTCGTTGGTAGAATGAGCACGTCTGGGTGTTAATGTGTGCATGAGCCGTGATCGCTACAGCCTGTCAAAAACATCACCATGGCAACCGAGGACTCGAGAAGGGCCGTCTAATTTGTGCTCTTCTCTGGCTGTGCATATCCTCTCTGGAACAACAGGCTCGCGTGACGCGTCACACCCTGACACCATGTCATGAACCTGGAAGCTGATTGGACGCTGATTCTGACTTTCACAGTGCCGAAACACACCTTTTGAGGAAACATCACAAAAGGCCCTTTATTACACTACGGTCAAAGCTGTTCATTCTCTACACATGCTCTGTGTAGAGCAAGGCACTACCACTGTCAGGGTTATGGGTTATATTCCCTGTGTTGTAGAGCAAGGCACTACCACTGTCAGGGTTAGGGGTTCTATTCTCTGTGTTATAGAAAATGGGTCAAAGCCTTCTGCTGGGAAAGCTGGTTGCCATGGTTATGGCTCAGGTGAACTGATAACATGTTTTGGGTTCTGTGATCTGCTACTACAAGATTAGTACGACTGAGGGTTTATGTTCTATCTTCCAGACAGTTTATCTTCAAGACCAGACAGCTGAAGAATAAACGAAATATACAGTTATTAAAATAAAATAGTTTACTGTATATATAACCATGTAGTATGTTGTTTGTTTTTTGTGAGAGAGAGAGAGAGAGAGAGAGAGAGAGAGAGAGAGAGAGAGAGAGAGAGATTACATTATCTATTGTTTCTATATTGTTGTTCCTATTGTTCTAGCTTTGGCAATACTGTTGTAATAACTGTCATGTTAATAAAGCTAACTTGAATTGAGTTGAATCGAGTGAGATAGAGAGAAAGAGAGAGAGAGAGAGGGAGAGGGAGAAAGAGAGAGAGAGTGAGTGAATTTTGTAAGATTCACTTACATGTCCAGAGGAAAACTACAACCAATATCCACTAATATTACAAATGTAAAAAAGCAATTAAGTTTTGGAAACACTTTGAATACAGTGACCCACCCTCGTACCATTATCAAGCCCTGCAGAGGTAATGTAAGTTATGTAAAGTAGAGGAGAGGCTGTGCCACCCCTGCACAACAGGTGACAAGAGGCAGAGCTGCACCTCCTTGTGAGTGTGAGAAATACAAATCAATCAGAGAGTAACTTCCCAACATTTAAACTGATGGTCCAGGGCTTTGAGGACCTCCCTGGTAAAGAGAAGCTGTCGGTCCTTCAGGGGAGGACACGGGCAGCTGTGTGTTGGCCGCACGATATGTTACCGCCTGCCACAAGATGAGGGACAGTGTGTAATGCCTGCTATCCTCCTAAAATACTAATATGTATCTGATATTTTATTGTATTTATTTTCCTTCTAGCTAATCAACACCATTGTTTAATTTAATTATGTTTCATCTGCTCTTGTTATTACTATGTTATGTAGTTTACTTTAATCACGTTAATATGAAAACATAAATAATAATAACGTGATTAGAATTGAGAGAGAGAGAGACAGGTGTAGAGAGAGAGACAGGTGTAGAGAGGTGGGGAGACAGGTGTCATCCCATTGGTCGCGGCACGCGCCGCCACTCAACACCAGCCAGCAGGTTGCTAGGAGACAGAGGCCTAGAATGCATGCAGTAGCACCAGTAGTCCCAAACTGCCTGCCATGGCAGCTGAGCAAGGCAGCTCAGCTGTTGTTACGTGAACGTAACCAGTGGTTACCAGTATAATCAGTGTAACCAGTGTCACCAGGGTAACCAGGGTAACCAGTATAACCAGTGTAACTAGTATAACCAGGGTAACCAGGGTAACCAGTGTAACCAATGTAACTAGTGTAACCAGAATAACCAGTGTAACCAGCGTTACATTGTACTGTACTGTAGCCGCAGTAGAATCTGTAGCCATGGATGATGAGACTCATACTACAAACTACCTTCCTGCTATTATGTACAAGCTAAAGTAAGAAACAGCCTCTAACAACATTGTTCTGAAGAAGCCATGGGACATCCTCTGTCTGCATGAAGACACGTGCCCACAGGCCTTTGAGACAGTTGGCTTTCTTTTATAAAATGATTCCACAGTAAAACAACACAAAACTATTATGAATATACTCCTGCTCTGAGAATGAACAAGTTAATAACACTTAATATGAAAACAAACACTTCAGGCCAATATTCCGAGTAAACTGCAGATAATAAATAATAAGCCAGAACAAATTAACAGAGCAGTCAAAAATAACTTCATGCAGCATGAAGTGCCTCTCAAATTACTGCTAAATTAATTAGCTGAGGTCCAATTTTAAAATTGGCTTGTAAATAAATAACTTCAGGCATTAACTAAAAAACACAGAGGCAGTAACATGTCCATCTCCTGATTATTCTGAGATATATCTCTACTGCGATGTGGAGGCCACGGCTGTGGTGATGACGAGCGTAAACGTCAGCACTTCACACACGGACGACTGGCAGAGTGATGACATAACGTTGTTATTGTTCTGCTGAGCGGGATTCCTGCTGTCTGGACCAATACCCCCCCCCCCCCCCCCCCCCAAGCAGAAGGTAGGGTGCCATGTATAGAGCACTTTACTGCACTGTATAGAGTACACTGGGCTTTGGGCTCCTTCTGAGAAGATGTTAACATGTTAGACCACAGACAGCTCAGCTGCTGAACTTTGGTCTTCATCTGGGTATCAAAGGACCCACACAGGGTCCCACTATGAGCACAGACCACATTCAGGGACAATAAAGCAGCTCTGGAGCTCCTTAATTAAAACACACACACACACAGACTAACACGTAACACACACACGATGCAACATGTTTAACTTCATATACTCAATTACAGAGATCCCTGGCTCCTGATTGGACAGAGAAGTAGATGTTGAGGTGCTTTTATTGTCACACACACAGTAGTCAGTCAGTCAGTCAGTCAGTCTGTCTGTGTGTGTGTTTGCTTGCTGTAGTTCCTGTTTGACCCACAACTTCCTCCCTCCCGTGTGTCTGTGAGGCATGTCACTCAACACTAACAACAGGAAGCACAGTCTCGATGCACAAGGCCCCGCTGGACAGACAGACAGACAGACAGACAGACAGACAACAGCGGCACAAGGCCCTGCTGGACAGACAGACAAACAGATGTAATGTACAGCAGGTAGCTGTGCAGTAAATTAATCCTCACTCTCCGACACCTCATAGGACGCTCTGGCCTGCGTTGCCAGAGTGCAGGCCAGGTCAGAACACCTTGTAGGAGCGTCCGCTCTCTGTGTGGGAGATCGGGGTTCGATTCCCCGAGGGGGACGGACGATCTCCGTCACACAGACAGCAGCGGCACAATGCCCCGTTGGACAGACAGAGAGCAGGGGCGCAAGGCCCCTGCTAGACAGGCAGACAGACAATAAGGTCAATACTCCCTGACAAGCATCTGGTTTGAACCAAAACCCACTGACATTAAGACAAATACATTCAATATTATAGAACACCAAAAAATACATGATCAGTTTGCAACGCGCAATGCCAGCAGACAGGAGTCAATTAGTCACCTGACACCCTCATTGCAGCCAGGAGCCAACATGCAAATGATGCACGGGGAAGCATGTTGTTTAGGAAATAGGGTGGTGAGAATGCAGTGTGTGTGTGCGGGGAGGGGGAGGAAGTAAACCTATTCCGAGTTGAGTTTCTATCGTGCAGCATCAGAGCGCTGCTGTAATCCACTATTCCTATTTGCAGCCCGAACTAACGTAAATCTGTCTCCTCGGAGGCTTTAGAAGATAATAGACCATAAATTGACTTGACTCAACCACCAATCAGGTTCACGTCACACTTCACAGTCACACAACGCTCTTCCTCGGCAGCAGACACTTTGCTGCGACTGCACGCTAAAAACAGCGTTACCTTCAGTTCCGTTATTTCACACAAAGGCGACCTATGTATACAGGCTGTAACTTAATAGTGCTAATGTGGCAGAATAGATGGAGCATATTGCTTTTCATTATTCTGAATATAGCATTATGTGGCCTGCCTATCAATACATACTGCCCGCTGCTCCCTTGAGGGATGGGTTAAATGCAGAGGATGAATTTCGCAACATTTATGTGTATGTGATAATAAAAGCAACTTTACCTTTACACATATGGCCATAACGTATCAATTTAATTGAATATTAAATCAGCAGGTAGCCTATATAAAACAAGTTGAAATACGATAGTTTCCGATAACGAAGTCACGCAGGAGCGTTGGTGACACGGAGAATGCGCCTTTAGACGAGGTTATATAGCCCCAAGACGCCCGTTCAAAGCAGTGTCGATACATATAGCACTGACAAAGCAAGCGCCACTTGGTTGGAGCCGGGGGCATAATAGGGCTAGGCTATAATCTATTGATACACAGGTGATCTCCGCTACGGGGCTGTTGACGCCAAAATACGCCAGTCAGCACATCAAGAGCAGAAAACATATTGTTCCAAACAGACATGCATGTCAAATACTCGCATTTGTAATTTGCAGTAGTTTGTAGTCTGCACGTGTTAAGAAATGCATCTATATTATTCACTATATTGTGCTCATATGTTGTTAATATTACAAATATTATCCTCTGCTAGGCCTGTGTATAGTTTAGGCTGCGTGTTGTTGAAATATTCATTGTTTAAGATTAATATGGGCGTGTGAAGACAAAGCGACGGTTCTTCACTTAGAAGTGGGGTTTTAACTTCTAACCCCACCTGGACAAGAAGTTTGTTCTCCCTCCTAAACATCACGCTGGACCGTCACGTGAGTGGCAGACAGACTACAGTCCCTCACCTCCGTGGGTCGACTGGTGTCCGGGTGCGACAGGACGCGCGCTGGGGGGTGTGGGGGAAGAGGGGTCGCCGCCGTGTGCTGCTCCGTCCGAGGCGTCGACAAGGGAGCTTCCGAGCGTCGCGCTGCGTTCACACCGCGGAGTGGCGCGGTGTTTCTTTCTCTTCACGCCGAAGCCTCACTACGGAGTCCTGCCCCTCGCCGCGAGGCTAACGGACCGACGGCTGCCGCGACACGCCCTCACCGCAGGAACATAGACCGGAACATTACGCTACAGAAACTAGTAGCGCCTTGAGAAACAAAAACACCAGATAAAACCTTAAGACCAGTGGGGTCACAGGAGACCGACAGAGCTCCCTAGTTCTGTTAACGGACGGAGCAGAGCTCCGGTGATGTGTTCCTTTGTGCTTGTTCAGAGCGCTCCGCGCTGGGCAGCTGCAGGCTTCTCGCACTTAAAGGCAGACCGCAGGTTGAGCTGACCCAGAAAGCGGCTCTGGAAAACAGGACTAACGACACAAAGCTAGGTCTGTTGTTTATGAACACACAAGGATTTGTTAGACATGACGCCCCCGTTCTGTGAATTAACACTTCTAATGTAGCATGCGAGTTATTACAAAGTCAGGGCTTCAAACTCACGTCCCTCTAGAATTCACTCCATGTAAAGCTATTGTTATATGGACTGAAATGGCAATAGGCTACACTGCTCCCAGACCAGACCGTAGTCTGCACCGTGCCCTCCCAGACCGTAGTCTGTACCCTACCATCAGACCAATATGAGCGGGTGTAGCTCTGCATGAAGCTCCAGGGACACGTTTCAACACGCAGACTTCGGTTGTCCTCCCAGTGCGTTCCATAGCTAGCGGGGAGACACACACGCATGCGCAGGTACACACACACACAGCCAGGTACGTGCACACATTTATGCACACAACTTCAAACTGATGAAAATAAGGCTGCCAGACCGTCTCCATTGTTCGATGCTCACTTTGTGGCTCACATGATCAAACATCTATCAGGACTACCTGTAGTAAAATGAATCCACATATATTCACGATGAAATATGTCAGAAGCACCCATAACCATGTCACCACAGGCTGCATAACATCTCACCCACGCCTAGAACACATCTGTAGTTTATACTGTAGAGCTGTTACACAATGGAATACAGATTATATTTCTTAACTAGATAGTTGCAATAAATACTGTATTGTACTGTACTGTATCATACTGTATTTGGTGGCATGGCTCTGTTCTGGGAGCTCCCTGTCCTTCCTTGTGTGTGTGTGGAGAGCAGAAAGAGCCTTCCTCAGGGTTCAGAGCAGAGCAGGCATCAGTGACAACACCATGACAGGGAACCAGTCGGACACAGCATGAACACAAACACGATCACAGATGAAGAGACAGGAACCCTTCCTGTCTCTTCATCTGTAGGCTAAGGCACCCTGAACCAGGTTGGCCAGTATGCTTAGCCATGGTCAGCTGAGCAGTCTGACCATTGAGATTATGGCCAGGGCTAACACTATGCTCAATTTATTGCTGAACGAAACAGAAGCCTATTTACAAAATGTGTTAAATGTATGCTTGTTGATCTAGAAGGCATCTTTCCTTTCTTATATTCTATACAAGATTCTTTTCTTTTCTGAATGCACATACAACTTGTGTAGACCCCCTCTCCCCCACTGGTTTATTGAGCTGTGTGGGGAGGAAGGAGCTCTGTATGCACTGAAGTGCCACCGTGCCATCTTCAAGCAGCGTTGGAGGTGAATCAAATGGCGTGATCCTGGCACAGAAGCCTTAACAGCTTTACGTTCTCAGACGACAGCATGTGAAGGCCTTCATGCCATCTGCGCTGCTCTCTCAACCCTGCTAGCGAACATCTAAACAATCACAGCGGAAACAGATGTCAGATGAATAAGGTAAACAAACCACAGGAAGCCTGCAACACTGCGTATTTCCCTGAATATTTACATGCCAACTTATATTAGAGGCTTGTTATTATATTAACAACCTCTTGAGTGCCTCATATTGTTAATCTAAAATATTCAAGGACCCCTGCCCTGAAGAGCACCAGCATACCCTAGCAGCACTCTGCAACTTTTTCTTGCACATTTCCCCTCAAAATGTCCTTCACTAGCTGAATGGGCAAGACATGAAACATTTGATTTGTTGAGTTTATGTGAATGAAGTGTGATCTCTGACTGCTGTCACCAGATTGAAGGCTTGGCATGAAGCCTTCCTCCAAGCTAACACCACAAGACTCATGGCAGCATGTTAACTAGGACAACCTTGAGAATAGGTAATCTATTAAATAAATAACGAGATTGAAAAAGAGACAAATTAAAGTAGTGTTTATTTAAATATTACATAGTGAAAACATTGTGATTTTAAGATGTACATATGAACGTGGAGTGACTAAGCGTGCATAGTTTTGTGCTCATGTGACTTCAGCATCTTGTGTCTTTTCTGTGATAACCTGTGAAGAGACACACACGTCACCATGACGATATCCAATCAGCACAGCAACACAGCATTAGAGCGCTGCAGCAGAGAAGAACCTTGTGCTTGTGAGGTCTTGTGTTTGATCACGTGAGGTTTGGTTCCTTTCTTACAGCAGGGCAACACCAGGTGACGGCCTGCTGCTTTACATGGCGGCTCTGTAGACGACATGGTCGCAGTGGACATCAGCTAGCATGAGCAGCATTCGGAGGGTCAGAGGACACGGTAGAAGACACCCTGCTGAAGGGCTAAGGCAACCCTAGTCTCGCAGAGCCAGCCTTTACTACGTGAAGTCTGGGACACAGCATTGGCTAACTGCGTCAGTACCCACCTACAGTACGCAACTCAATGACCTCAACTCAAAGTTGGACGTTAATCTTACAGAGGAACTAAACAGGACTGTTTACAGGACTGTGGTTACTGCTCAACCATAGCCCAAGTCCTGTGTCAAGCTTACAGGGGTCTGTAATCATAATATATGTATCAGACGATCAGCACAGAGTTACTTATTTGACGTAGTGCTACAGGACAAAGAGGCTGAGACTAGGCCAACTTAAACCCATGATCTAACTAGATTCAAGTCATTACCACACACAGACACCAAACTCACCAGTTTGCCACCGGTGGTCCGAGATAAACCCGTCCTGACGTTGGCCGGTGGCGTTTTCGTCGTGGTGTGTGGCACGTGGCCCCGGCCGCCCCACCAGTGCGGGGCTGGGCCCATCCCACAGAATGTTCTCATCCCGCAGCTTGACAGGCTGCAGCGCCCCCTTCCTCCTGCACGTGTCACAGCGGGGCGCGGGGGGGCCGTTGCGCGGCCGCAGTGGGGCGGGTTGTCGTGGCGACATGTGCCTTGCCAGGCAGCGGGCACAGAGGCCCCCCGTCCGGGCCGCCACCAGCCCAACGCGGCACTCATGGTCGGACAGGCTGCGGCCCGGCTTGCCCTTGGATGGGCTGCCCAGGGCTCGCCCCCCTGGGGTGAGGCCCAGCAGCAGCTGGCTGCAGGCCGAGGAGGGCAGGTGGGCCGGCAGCGACTCAAAGGAGGTGTCCTGGTGGTCCTGGTGGTCGGCGTGGCGCTGCCCTGCTCCAGCAGGGGGTGCGCAGAGCTCCACCTCCGTAGCAGACAGCTCCATGGCAACGTCCGGCACCAAGGCCTCATCCGGCTGCAGGGCTGCGGGGGAAGCCCCCTCCCCTGCAGGACGGGGGGTGTCTGCTGTGGGCACCACCTGTCCCAGCGGGCTCTGCGGCCTCCTCAAGGGCTCCGTCCGCAGCTCGCTGAAGGGCTCCGTCAGCGGCCCGCTGAGCCAGGCGGCAGGGTGCAGGAGGGTGTCGTCCACCACCCAGACACTGGAGCCTTCTTGGAGGCCCAGGGTGGGTCTCAGGCCCCCGCTGCCCCGGGCCAGACGCTCCTCCTTCCCCAGGCCCGGACACACGCTGCTCGGGCCTGCCAGGGCCCCGCCCAGGGGGCTGCTCGGGCCTGCCAGGGCCCCGCCCAGGGGCGTCCCGAGCTGCAGGATGTCTGGACGGCATCGGAGGCTCCGCCCTGGCTGCTCCGACAGACCCGTGTCCCGGAGCGACGGGCCCGAGCGTGCCGGGGCACTGCAGTACTCCTTCTGGAGGGCGACACCGTTCTCTGATGAGGGGGAGGGGCGGGGCGGGGACCTGTCGAGGGGGAGGGGCTCTGTCTGGACCTCGGAGCTGGTGGTCTCCCTGCCGGGGCCATAGAGGTGGCGGGCCTGACATGCCTGGTAGTACTGGGGGCTCAGCATGCGACGGTAGTCCGTCAGGTGGAGGTGACTGTGGGGCAGGACGTAGGCTGGGGGGTCCATGTAGGGTCCTGGCTGGTAGGGGGCCATCGGCACCCCGAAGCCTGAGAGGAGAGCCAGAGTGGGTCTCGTTAAGCCACGCCCCCAGCACCAATATGAGTTGCGGCGCCATGGCAACAGGGAATATTGCACAAAGCGACCAAACGCAGGAGGTTTCTTTCTCATTACAACCTTGCTAATGAAATGATCTGAGCAGTTAAGGTAGTTTTGCTAGCAGCAGGTGAACCACATAGCTGATAGTGGGCTAGACTTGATAGCGTGTTGCATAACAAGAGGAATGGAGCAGGAGCAGAGGCCAGAGCGGCGACACAATAGTGTTTTCAGGTACGTTGACGCGGAGGAATGGAACAGCGGCATATTGTGTCGCTGGGCGGTGAGCTAACACGCGTCGAGCTAAGGCCGGTGTGCTAGTACATAGACAATATAGGGGTGTCTCTCTGGTCTCTGTTACGTCAGACACCACCGGTGTGCATTTGGCTTTAGAGTTGACATTAACATCTATTAGATTACATTTACATTATAGTTAGATTACAGTTAGAGTTCATTCAGTCATTAGATTAGTGTTAGATACTAAAGTTAGAGATAATAGTGTTAGTCAACAGATTGATGACAGCAGCAATGTTACCATGACGTGCACTTTACTATGGTCCATTTACATTAGGTCACGTAGCAAGTACCGCACACCGCACGCACACACCACACACACACAAACACACCTAGCCCGGGGTAGCCACAGTAGGGGTTGTAGGATACTGGCATCATGGGCAACGGCCACTGCAGAGCATGCACTGGAGTGTGCACGGGGGCGTGCACGTAGGGCTGGGGCGGGTGCACGTAGAAGAAGGGCTTGTGGTGTTGCCGCGGGGACGACTCCATCTCTGGTGGGAGACCAAGGAAACAAGCTGCGCTGCGCTGCTATTGGTGGAGCTCCTCTATGGTCCACGTGGCTGGAGACGAGCTGAGACTCCGCTCTGCTTCTCTGTACGTACTGTAGGTCCGTGCATGCGCACAGACACACACAGAAGACTCTTACTGACAAACCCGCGACACTTTCACAGTGCGATTTAAGAAGGAAGTCAGCTGATTGGAATGGAGTCACATGGCCGGCTGGGTCAATCTGTGATTGGCTCAGGTGTGGTTCCCAGGTGCTGATGGTCCAAATAGTCCTAATTGGCAGCACTGGCTGCTGAGAGGGAGATGCTCTGATTGGAGAGGAGATCAGACAGGGGAACAATCTGATTGTAGGGGAGATCAGACAAGGGAACGATCCGATTGGAGGGGAGATCAGACAGGGGACCGATCTGATTGGAGGGGAGATCAGACAGAGCAACGATCTGATTGGAGGGGAGATCAGACAGAGCAACGATCTGATTGGAGGGGAGTCAGTAACGGCGGTTTAGAATGTGATGCATTTTCATGAGAGTGAGACAGCATGCATTTAAGATGTAATAAAAGCAACATTTGGTAATGGGATTAGTAGTGATACACAAATACTTATGAAACACCCTGGAAAACATGTGCCTACACGTCCTGAGCAGCACTCGCTACGCCCATTACACAGAGAAAGTAGTTTTGAACATTTGAGGATAAACTGAATTGAACGTTCCTCACGTTCAGTCCCCTGATCGTTCCTCACGTTCAGTCCCCTGAACGTGAGGAACGTTCAGGGGACTGAACGCACCTTTTGACATGCTATTAAACAACCATATCTGTCTGTCTGTCCGCAGAGCAGATGGGCGTCAACTGTGCGCCACTACGTCCAACCAACCCACATGCCCCTCCTCATCGTTACCCCAGAAGGAGGTGATGATGTGCACTAACATGTGTTCATACTGTTGTTCCCATGAGCCACAGACAGACTACAGATTAGAAACCATCTGCTGTGTAATTTAACCCTCGCCCTGCTGCTAGTCTGCTGAAATGCCTTAGGACAGCGGGAGGGTTAAAGGAGTGCTCCGTTTAGTTTCTAACTTTTTTTTTTTGTGCATTTCAACATTAAAAAACTGAGTCAGATATTTTGATAAACTAAATTAATTAAATTCAATGAAAATCTCAACTGACCGCACCACATAACACTATCCGAGCCTTGTGCCATGCATGTTCAGTATCAGGGCTTCCTTAAACGCAAGCTAAATGCTGTCCAGCACCAGACCACCTTTAAACCCACCCTGTTAAAGCAGTTTTAGTGCTCTATAGTTTAGAGTCCAATCTGTTGATTAATAAACTACTTTAAGTTGGAGGTAGGTGTGTTGTCAAATATAACGTAATTAACACCACAATTAAATAATGTTCACCTTCCTAAAATAATGGCCTGTCATTGTTTAAAGAAAACAAATATAATTAACCTAACCAAATATTGGCATAAGCCAATATACTACAGACAATTACTTTGCTAAAGATCAGATGCATGTTACTCAAGGTCATCACTGCAAATGTATTATTTTGCCTGGTAGAATAATTAAGTTAAATTGCCAATGTGAAGCTAGAGCCCCCTACAAGGGAACGCAAACACACCCAGGTACGTCCAGCCTCCCATCATAATGAACATGTATTTATTGGCCCGACAGCATCACATCAAGACAACCAATCCATGTACCTGTGTGTGTGTGTGTGTGTGTGTGTGTGTGTGTGTGTGTGTGTGTGTATGTGTGTGTGTGTGTCCTGTTTTCATGAGTAGTGCTGGAACATTGTGGTTTTACATGGACGTTACACATGAATGTCACATTTCATAGTCTTCATCTTGTGTTGTGCTCTTCACCAAGTGTTCAAAGTATCTCCAAAACAAACCCCTTCAAATATCACAACACCTCTGTGTTGTCGTTGGTGGAATCTGGAAAATATTACATTTCATTGTTATAATGCAATATGAAGGACCCAGAGAGACCCACTGAATATGGGTCCAGCAGCATTAAACCATCCTAGACAGAACGGCTGTTAGACACACAGCTACAGGACGGACATTGTTCACCTCTGTCACAGTGAAGGTGTGGTTCTCCCTCCTCTTCATCCTTCCTCTCATCTCTGGAGCGTGGACATGCTGGTCTGCTGAAACGCTTCCTGCCAGCGGCCACGTCTAGGCACCACAGTTAGATAGTAAACACATACGGCAGTGGACTGAATGCCAGGTTACAAAACAGAGAGGAGTCGGGCTGTGGGTTGAGCAACATTCACACCATAGTTTGTGTTTCACTGGTGTATCCTACAGATGATCGTAGAACCACTTCTGTTGTTCCAACTTGTTCCAATTGAAGCACATATTCCCATTTTGCATGTCATGCATTTCAAATCAGAATGAGACGGGGAACATTTAGATAGAACATGGTAATGAAAGTGACATTTGGTCAGCTACTAAATAGTGATACATATAAATACTGGTTGACTACTATAAAACACCAAATATGTGGCTATGTCATTCAGAACAGCTCGACTCCATTTTATAAACATGGTAAGACAGGCTAGTGGTTCCAGCTATGTTGTTATTGTACTGGCTAAGTAGTTTGACTTGGTAACAGCTGCTAAATGTTCTCTCTCCTTGTCAAGTTCTTAGAATATTGGCACTTTATTGGTACTTATAATTACAGCAATTATTTCCTGGTATGATAGATAAGGCATGTCTTACATGTCCAGGCATGTTAGATAAGGTATAACATAGCTAGTCTCTATAACATTCTGCTGTCATCCTAAAAATACTGGTTGCTACGACAACTGATGTATGATCTTGACAAATGTACAGTTTGTAAGTCGCTCTGGATAAAAGTGTCTAAATGTCATAAAGGGAAAGACTTTCATGAGCATATGTTGATAATCCTTATTGAAATCAAATAGCTCAGTCAGATAGACACTGAACATGCTGAGAAACAAACATATGGATGAAACGGCTCATTCAGATGCATAGATTAATGAACATTTATCTTAAATAGCATTTTGGTTCTAATTTCACATTCTCAACGGCAAACAAAATGATTTTGATCATGCAGTATGACGGCATGCCACAATGAGGCATTGTAAACAGATTAAACCATGACACTTCACTAGCTACATTGAGCCTGAACAGGTTCTGTGGACACAACCTTGTCTGTGCAGCACAAGATGTTTCCTCCTGTGCTTCAGGTCGGCACCCGGCCACCTTTCTGGGTCCGGAGGGCTCAGATCTCCTTGGCACAGTCTGTCTACAAAGGGACATGGAAGCAGGTCACCATGGCAACGCTGAAGCACGGGTACAGTGAAGATACGGGAGCTGCATGCCTTGAATGCAACACATCAGAGTGCAAGCTGCTTTTCTCAGCAGCTCACATTCTGCCGTGGAAGGTAGAGTGAGATACTGGAACCAGCTTTGATAAAAGAACCCCTCCTTCAGCGCCATAGGGTGCTCACACAGAAGCTCCACCCCCTTCAGCGCCATAGGGTGCTCCCACAGAATCTCCGACCTACACATTTGACACACATTGCCAAGGCTTGTATAGTGTGTAGTGCGTTCTGCTCCACACACTATCTGCTGTGTAGAAACTCCAGATTATTCTCAGTTTACACGGTATGCGCAGATAGCTGATCACCAGGAGATATTCAGACATTTTATCTCTTATGCAGGGTCAGTCAGTCAGTCACGAGAACGCTTGTTAACTTAAAGCTCAAATCAAACTCCCTCAAAAGATCTACCCCACACATTGAAACACATTGCGAAGCCAAGTGGCATCGTTGTTGTGAGGTGTTTGTGTTCCTATTTATGGAGCCAGGGCTGTGTGGGAGTACCAGATTATTGTTTCAGCACACAGAATGGGCATCTATGGGCAGAATAAGTGTTATCGTACCATCAGTGACTTTACCTTTGAGCAGCCTACCCCGGGCGGTCCTGCGCCCGCCTCCTTCCTCGCCCGTCTCCCTGTCGGGGACGGAGCCTGCTCGCTGGCTCCTCCCGTGTTTGAGCGCGAGGGAGGAGCGGGGCCTCCTGCCCAGCACCCGGGGAGGGAGCTGCTCCTCGTCAGAGTCCTCCTCGTGGAGTGGCCGTGCAGGGGCGAGGCCCAGGCTGGTGCCGCAGCAAGCGCAGGTGTAGCGCGGGGCGCGGCCCCCCCACGCCCCTCCGGTGTATGGCCGGCGTGGCAGCAGCTCCAGATCCTCCAGGTCGGTGGAGAAGAGCTCGTCCCGCGAGGAGAGCTCGTCCAGGGAGGGGCTGAGCACGCTCACCCGCCCCCCCCCGCCGCCCGGGGGCTGCAGGGCGGCGTAGGGAGAGGCTGGCGAGGACAGCAGCGGGCTCACAGCGCCCCCCAGGGGAAGCTGGAGGACCAGCTCAGCCAGTGGGTCAGCCAGGCAAGACACAGCCTCAGTGTCGCTACACCCTGGCGGCTGGGTGCCTCCTCCGGCACACCCTGGTGGTGCAGGAGGAACAGCTATAGGCTCTTCTGGCGCCAGCTGCTGGTCATCATGGCAATCTTCGTGGGCCGATGAGCTGTCCAATGGCAGCTCCTCCTCCAGCCCACCCGGCCAGCAGGGCTCCATGCTCTGCTCCCCCGGGGCGGGGGCCTCTGGTGGTTCTTCCCCCTGGCCGCCCCCTCCCTCCCCTGAGCCCTGGGAGGCCACGCCCGAGTCCAGCTCGCCGCCCAGGTCACCTGCCCGAATGCGGCTAAGGCACGCAATCAGCTTGGCCAGCGCGTCGCTGGGGGCGACAGGGTCCCCGGGGTCCGCCCCCCGCGGTCCTTGGGCGGGGTGGGGGGGGCGGGGGGCGTCATGCCACGGCGGGCAGGGGAAGCGCGGCTCAAACATGCGCCTGTAGTCCAGCAGGGGGGGCGGGGGCAGCACCATCCCCTGGTACTGCAGGTACGGGTACGAAGGCAAACATGGCCGCCCATAGCTGTAGGCTGGAGACACACACACACACGCACGTCTGGGACACAGTGCTGGCTAACTGCCTCAAGCCCTGCCTACTTGACAGGAGAGGTATTCTGACTTACATGCATGATGACCAACTGCTAACTCAGTGATCAAGTCGGATATTCAACTGACAGGGGACTTAATTGGAAAACTAAACGACAACTGTGGCTGTTTGCAGGTCTGTTTAACAACTACTGTAGGCTACGGTTACTGAAAACACACAAAGACAGTAAATTAAGCACTGCACTACTGTCTGGTGAATGGCGACACCATTAAAACTGATTACAACTTCCCGATAGTGCTGACATGCTTACAGGGGTCTGTGTATCAGATAGTCATCAGCACATGCTGCCTACGTGAGGCAGTGCTGACGAGCGGAAGAGCCTTAGACTATCTGCACTGACGCAACCCGTCAGAGCCACAGCGAGAGAACAGTACCTCCGGGCATGCTGTAGGGGACGTAGGAGGGGTTGGCGTACGAGGGGTTCAGCTGCCACGGCTGGTACAGGTAATAGGGCTGGGACGGGGGCTGCACGTAGAAGAAGGGTCTGGGATGGTGGGTGCGCTGCGGCTGGCCAAACGCGCTGGCAGGGTTCCCGTCTGTAGAGGCCAGCGGTCACAAGCATTAGTACAGACACAGGCGCTGTGCTACACGAACACTCAAACAAACAGCCGTGCTGCGGCCCTCACTAAACTGTAACAGACAAATTAAGGCACATTTTGAAAAAGAATAGTTACCTTCCATTTTTTAACATGTGCCTTTACACAACCTTATATAATAAAACAACAGTTGCCTATGGTGCCTTTCAAATATTGAAAACTATCAAGTCAATTTCAAACAATCAAATATTAATCACAGCGTTTCAGCGCTACTCTTCTAACGCCAACGAAGACGTCTGCCAATCATTCAGATTGACGACACCTGCCTCCCATGTCTGTCCGTGTTCTGCGTTTCACTTGTCTGGCCAGCAGAGGTCAGTGTTGCTCTGACGGAGAGCTGACGCCGTGTTGGGCGCATGCCCAGTATCCTCATTTGGCCTCATCGTCCCAGGCAGCTATTAGCTTAGCGGTTGGTTGTACAAAGTCCTCCTAGAGCTGCCTTCACGCTTTCTGCTGACCAGAAGACCAACCATGGAGGATTTGCATCGCGGGGACGCCAGCCTCTACTGTGAGCAGCCCGAGTAGACGGAGAAAACGCTTGAAATTGCCCTTCCACCTAGCTGACTTTATTTAGCTCACTCTCTGCCGATATGGACGCTAGCTGTTAACCTGCTAGCACACTGCAGCTAGCTCGCTAACGCTCTCCGAATGTCTACTTCTCTTTGAGCGTGGTTTATTAAATACTTTACCATGAAGGCAGATACGCTTCACACCTGAAGCCAGCACTTTGGAGTTCGTATCACAATAAATGTGTTTGATTTCTGCGTAACTGGTGAGCGCAGCTAGCGTAATGATCCGCGCTAGGCTAACGCGGTAAGTTAGCACGGAGCTCTCTGGGTCAGCTCGGTGCCCAGGAGCCACAACAGGCTCTCTGATGGTTAGGGTTGGTCTGGAACAACACGGTGGTCTGTTATCCGGGCTGCGTCGTGTTTGCCTGGGAATCTGCTAGAAAACAAGCTTTTACCTGGAGCTTAGTCGGCTAGCCTCAGCTTCTACAGGACGATCGCATGTGTTTACGATGTTTGGTGTGTGTGTTAACACGCTACCAGTGTATTTCGGCTTCTATACTTACTGCTTGACTAATAGCGAGCATTAACGTTTATTAACACTGCTTCACTTTGTGAGGAACTGCATGTGAAAAAGCAAAGGCCCAAGTGTCACACTATTGCCTGTCTTGCCTGACACGCTATCCACAGCGTTTCTAAATATATTGTGTTACTACAAACGAGCTTGAACATGAAATGCCACATAACAATAAGCCAACATCGACGCTGTCTTCCATTTAACGCCGTCGTATTTGCTGCCGTACACGGCGGGCCTGCTTGGCCACACACGCCAATGTGGTGCGGTAGCAGCACAGCGCAGAAACGTGTTGGGATGTTGACAGCTGTTGATGTGCACCAATGCGTCTGTAGCAGGGCCGGAGCACCGCGTCTCTACCGCATCATCCTTCACAGTCTCCTGCAATTACAATAGCGAATACTAAAGTCGCCGCAGTGTGGTCCCACTTTATTTTGATTGAGGAATTGCTAATTGGGTGTGTGTAAAGTCAGAATGGCGATGTTAACCGTGAAGCTGGATCAATGTAACTGACGGTCGCCATTTTTGATGGTGTATTTAATACACGTAAATGCCAATCTAAATGTATTTGTCATCAATTGGTATGTCTACTAGTCAACCAAGGCAGTTAGTTGTCTCGTTAATGCTGACTTCATTTGTTGACGTGGAGTGTTTATTGATATTAGCGTGTTTATTATTGATATAGTCGGCTGCACCATTTAAAGTCTGCAGAATTGTCTTAACTGCTGTTTGGTGTGTGTTAGGAGGTATATATGTTTGTATCTGCTGGAAAGCAGACTGTGCTTCCAGATTGGACTGCATCCGCGAGGAGCAGGCAGGTCTCTATTGCAGGGAAATAATGTATGTTCGACAGGGGTTCTCCCTGAGCTGGGGGGGGGGGGGGGCGGGGGGGTGCATTCAGATGTTTTACAA
>JAODUH010000013.1:3400300-3423091 GCA_027564835.1 Typhlichthys subterraneus | reverse complement strand
GGCTGCAGTGTTTTCACTTTGGCTGATTGTTGACTCCTAAGGTTCATTATTGTTCCAATAAAGAGGATTCAATTCTAAAACAAGATGGCTACATAGGTTGTCATTTTTCGGAAGGGACGAGGCAGGGTAGTGATTGTGAAAGTAATATAGTAATGTAACTAATTACTTTTAATAACTAGTAACTTATTACAATTCCTGAGTAACTTGCCCAACACCGTTCATGACAGACAAGATACCGATTAGGGAACAACAACATTTTAATTGCTTTGTCTGCTGAAACACAAGGAGCCGCTTTGCGCATAACAGATCAATCTCAGTCTTAATTCTGCTTGATTCTTAAGGACAGCAGCAGGGTGCGATGCATCATCATTTAAAACTCACTCTGCACATTTTGTTTTGAAAGATTCCTCTCTGCATAGCTACATGGGATGTTAAGATCCAGTTCTTTACTGTACAGATGGAAATTCCTGTTTCCTTTTTAAGCTGTGTTTTAGACAAACAACATCTGCTCTCGTTTAGCAAACAGAATGAGGGTGTTGATGAAACCATTCGTCATGCCTCTGCTTAGCGTACAGCAGGCAGCAAATACTTTGTCAATATCCATTACCGTAGCAACAACATAGCTGGACATTAAATAATAAAAAAAAATATATAATACATTCTACTCTTTTTGTGTTGAGGTTTTTGTCTAACTAGAACATGTCACTACACAACCATAATGTAACCTTCAGCAAGCTGAAATATTCATATAAGGATGTTCATTCTAGCGCTTTTAAACATTTACCACTTTAAGCATGTATTGAAAGCACTGGAACGCATTAAAAACCAAACTCTTTTCAAGTACAACTGTAGACCAGGCGTCTGCTGGTTCCCCACTGGCCACATGTTCTAGATCTAGATGTGTTGTCACCTCTATGTCATTTAATCGAAAAGTAAACGTCTCAATTCTACATTAGACTCTATAACACACACACACACCGACAGAGAAAAACCCATACGCACACACAAAATATAGACTTATTTGCTTGTTGCCACAACGCAAAATAAATATGTGTACATACACTGCAGTGCATTGTGATTTCATTTCATTTTGAAGACGGCATATAGTTTGCAGAGTATTGCTAATTTAGGTTCAAATCTGAGTGGGTCCTCTGTTGTTTGCTGTGTACCAAGGCCCATTCCTATGTTAAGAGGGGAGCCATAATACTGAGTGAAATCATGTTTCGTTGTTTTGCCTGACTATCCAAATGAAAACACAGCGCGTAGAATTGTAACTGTAATCTCATTGTTCAAATCCTGTGTGCCTCCTTATGTTTACGCGCAGATTACATTCTTGTCGCATTTTAAATGGGCTGCTGGTGCAGTTTATCTGGCAGCGCCTCTCCCGTCTCCAGTGGGGTTGTGTCAAGGGCCCGGAAAGCCATCTGCAGCCCTGGCATGACTTTGCCATGACCTTGCCATGACCACCGGCGTCCTGCCAGCCGTCGGTCTGTCCTGAACGGCCCGTCTTCAGGGCTGCACCCTCCGCCTGGGTTGTGTGGCGTGTTTGTGCCGGCAAGGTGCTGGCAGACGGAACGTCCCGGAGGCCCCCCCACTCCCCCCATCACCGCTGCTGTTGTCCCCAATCGCACACAGCTGTGAAATGCATCTACCCTCAAGGTTGATTGGTTTCATGGGTAATGTGAGAAAATATCCTGAGAAATCCATTTTCTGTCGCTGTCACAGAGAGGGAAATAGTTTTCTCTGAATATTAGGGTGAAACATGGCTCAGGTTTCCATTTATTTGAGGGATATTGATATAAGGACTCAATACCTGCTGTGTTTATGTCTTTTAATTGCGCTTCTGTATACGCAATCCTGTAATGAGTTCTTTGCATAGAAGCCGACCTGCAAAGAAGAAATAACCCTTCTTGTGTTCAGTAGGGCGGCTAATCCTTATAACCCAGATCGAAGTGATACCGCAAACACCCAATGTCGGAGCTCCTGATGATTGGGTGCGGAGACATAACAGCGTAATGGAGATGAAGACTGCCCCCTGCCTCTCGTGAGTGAACCCAGCCCTGGCTGAAGGCATGCTGGTAATTACATGTGCCGAAGAGCACCGATCAGTCACGTTAATACGCCGTTGAAGGTTGAAGCTTGACGTTCAGGAAAAACCTAGAATGAGAATCCTCGCTTTAATTGCTGATTGTGTGTGTGTCTCTCACAGTTACTGACCTTGCCTCTCTTGCTCCAAGAAGAGAGCTGACCTCAAAGCAATATCACAACAACAGGCCAAGAATTTCCTCTATACAGGTGAAATTCCAACTATTTTAGATCTGTGCCCATCTGCTGAGACCATCTTTGCCACCAAAAACATATCAAACACTTTCAACAAGAGGTTTTGTAATGAAAACAAACAGGACTATCATACAAAACAAAAAAACTCTAACTCACCCAAAGCATGTCATTTGTTACCAAGGTTAAATATATCCCAGGAAGTGATTACAGTACAATATGTTCTTATTTGGGATTGCGCGGTTGTACCGAACGCAACAAGTACCATAATAGGCCGCATGCATTTGCCACAACCAACCAGGAAACTATCTTCAATGTACTGGATTATTCCTTTGTAATAGATCTTGCAATCTCTTCAACATAAACAGTACATCCAGAGAATGGACGTACTGTAGCTTTTGTTTTGATGAGGCAAACGGGTCCATGGAAATATAGTCTTTACTTAGGTAAATATATTTGGAAATATAGTCTTTACTTAGGTACATTTATTTGAGAAAACAATTACTATGGAAAAAATTGCATCCGAATAATGTGCACAGTAATGTGAATCTGTGTATGTTTGAGTGCGATTGCCATTATTTTTGTTTTAAAAAAGGTATAGTTCATTCTAAGTCATTCAAAACGTGCTTACTTTGACCCTTAGTCAAATCAAAACAAAAACACATCTGTTTTCAATGTCATTGGTAAGATAGTGGACAGCAAGGAGATATTTGGTGAACTTGACAAAAAGTGTAACGGATTATCGGTTACTATACTGTGCTTGTGGTCTCGTGAGACCAACCTGATCTTGTGAGCTTCACCTTTGTTTTGCCGTGAGAATCAGTCTGGAATGCCTCTAATCTAGTGGATGTTGTAGATGTTCTAATGATGATTGCCTGCGACACAGTTCAGTACGAGCATGTAGAAATCCCTTCAGATGCTTCACAGTTACTTGTTTGAGAGGCTGTTTTATAGATCCTTTTCACAGTGTAAATGCTCCTGAAGAGGGGTACACTCTCTTTGTATCTAGTCCGTCAGCAGAAAAACTTTTAAATTACACCCACACAATCTTTTCAAGAGTTCCTTTGGCTGATTGGTCCATTTAAAGTTAGATTGAAAAATGTGCATTAAATGTATCTGACCTTTTTTTCAGGAATAAAAACAGTGGGTCAGGGGGCAAGGGAGTGTACTGCCCCCTATAGGTTAAACACAGACTATTGCAACTGGCAGTCGCTGTGTGCTGATTTGAAAGAGAACATATTGTTACATCGCTTTGTGTCTGTTTTGTGCATGGGGGTGGTGCACTGACAGGAGGGCTTGTGTAGGCGTTTCTTACTCTAGCTCCCCAGACTTGCTTGAATCTCCTCGATGAATGCACTAATGCTAAAATGAGGGGTTCAGTTACTTTCTAATTTAGCGTCTCTTTTCATTCTCTGTTCCCGCCTAAAAATAAAGACACACATCTACGGTTTTGATTACAATTGGGTCATTTATGTAGCAGACGCTTCCATACAAAGCGACTGTACTGTGAGTACATATTCAAGTATTATGGAGACGCTAGGGTCAAGGCATCTTGCCCAAGAATACTTACATGTCGGGAATGGAACCCGCAACCTGTCGGGTGGAACCTTAATTACTAAACTAAAATACTTATGACTTGTTATGACATTTGAATGTATGTTTGTGTTTCCTTGGGTTCCTATGTGGAAGGGTTATACCATGACACTACAGGGCAAATATAAATACATTTCTGAGCCTCTAAGACATAAAAACAAAACATGAAAGGAACATGAAGATTGATATTGCTGTATTTTCCACGTTCAATCATATACAGTATATCCAAGCAGAACATCAAAAGAGACAAAATAGGCTTTCTCTTTCAGTTGCTGAATTTATTTCACTCAAAAGCCTTTTTAACAATTTAAAAACATTTAGGACAGCTGACACAATATTATGCTAATATTGTGTGGTAATACACCTATTTATACCCTGATAAATGTTATGTCTTTTTATGGTAGTCAATTTTGATGATTTTAGAGACACTTGCAACTAAATAAATTCCACGTCTTATAAAAATGAATGAAAATGATTTGCTCAAGTGCATTATTAAATTGACATTCTGCATAGGACTACAGTAACAATGTCCTGATACTTTATCACTCCCCTTCTTTTAATTTCTCTCTTAATTATATTGTATTAAGTAAAGCGCAATTAAAAGAGACTCAATGTTTGCCTGCACCTAGTCTAGGTGTCTTCCCAGAAGATTATTGGACTCTTTGATGTCTAAATAATTCATAATCGGGTTGAAACACCTGGGTGGAATAATAAACATGCAAAGCCTACTAGGGCTTATGGAAGGCTCCATCACAATATATAGGCCTAAGACTTAAAGGCCGGTTAGTCATTCTCGAGAACGCTTGCTAACTTTGAGCTCAAACTCCCTCAGAAGCTCCGCCTCACACATTGAAGCGCATTGCGAAGCTAATGGCATTGTTGTTGTGAGCGGTGTTCGCCATTTGTGTATGTTCCTATTTATGGAGCCAGGGCCACGTAGACGTACATTATCGGACAATTGTTTCAGCACGCACAGAGAACGGTGAGCTAGCGAAATGCAAGGAGATATTTGGTGAGGTGAAAATGTGTTTTAGCTTACAATTAACTTACAATGGCTGACTACGTTTAATCACAAATTACAGACACACAAATAATGCCACAGTGTGCTATAATCACCAGACCCACCTACTGTACCAATCACAATCACATAGGTACTATTATATTAAAGTGACTCTATATGACTTTCTGTCACTAGATGTCACACAAAATGCACCAGCACCTCACACTGAAACAAATACTCCACATGCACTAACATGACGCGTCAGTTATAAAAATAAACAATACAGGAGCTCAGAAGTCAACACACACACAGAGGGAGTGTGATGTCATTCTCTGCTCAGGATGCATTTAATTCACTATATCTTTACAAAGAAAATAGTTGTTTGCTATTTGCTACTGTAGTAATGTTTAAAAAATATCACATCTGTTTTCAATAGTGGCTTCATTTGCTTTTTGTTTTGTTAATGGGGCCCATACAGCTGAATACAACCTGAGGGTATGTCGACAATATTTTGTACAAATACCACTAGTGTACAGTACACACACATGCACGTGCGCGCACACACACACACACACACAAACATGCCAGGGATTTTTAGTAAGTCTTCCACAGTGGACCCATTTCAATCCACTTTTGACAGTTGCATTGTCTTGGTGTGGCGGCAGAGTTTTATGGACTATGCCACCTGACCTGTAATCTAACGTATGCACAACAGAGAGCGCATACATAAACACGAAAGGATGTCTCAATCTTGAGTGCATTGTGTAGCACGCAACCTCATTTAAGATATGAGCCTTCCCGATGGATTAAGAGTCACCGACTGGCACAGTGTCTGTTGGACGGGTTTTTACGTCAATGTGAGATTTTCACCTTCATACATAATTAACGCTATCTAGTTAGCTGGTCGTTTATTTATTTAGATGTCACATTCTTTCATAAACGTGACGTCTGAGCATAGAGAGAAACAATGACTGCGGGCCTCCACCACCACAGACAGCATGACCAATATGATCTCTAGGAGTGACATGATAGTGATAGTCTTTGGCGTAAAAATACAGTTCTCACTTGTTGAAGGTCTATACAGTAGATTAGGTTACAGTGTGAGCTACGCAAAAGAGAGGATAAATACTGTGTGTGTGTGTGTGAGGGGAGGAGGGGGTGCTGAGAGATAGAATGGCACATTGAAATAACAGAGATTATGGGTTCAGTATGTCAGATAACACCGATAGCAAAATAACATTTTCAGCATCTCTCTCTCTCACTCTCTCTCTCTCTCTCTCTCTCTTCCACCACCCTCCCATCTCTCTCCCTCCCTCCGTTCTCTCCCCGGCTCTCTCAACCCTACATCATCCGTTTGACTGTTGCTCCTACACTCACACACAAACCAGGCCGTATACAATAAGTGTCATGCCTGCATTATTAGCGCTGATGGAATGCAGCTTGACTCCCCGTGTAAATAAAGCCGTGCACCGCGTGTGCGGTGCAGGCCGCGCAGTGATTAAAGTCTTGCTGTGAAATGGCCGACCGAGAGGGGCGTCGGGTCGCACAGCAGCGGAGCTGGGCCGTTCACACGATGACTTTACACGCAAGGCTGGTGAACCCTCCCTGTTTCCTCTGCTGATAGACTAACAGCAACTCACATAGGAGCGATATTTACATCTTACATTTAACATTTATGGCATTTGGCAGACATTTTTATCTAACGCGACTTATAGTAGTATATTTGCCATTAGTTGTACAGGTATTCCAATTTACCTTTAACTTGTCCTACCTAGTTACTGTAAATAGGTAGGGCTCGGCGATATGGACCAAAAATAATATTCCGATATATTTAGGTTGAATACCGATACACGATATATATCGGTATTTTCTATAAAGTGGGTTAAATCCTTCAGTCATATAGAAAAAAACAGGAAACCTGACGGAAATGTGACATTTCAAATTTTTTGCGGCATTAATTGACATATGTGAGCATTCTCTGGTGTCTCCGCCCCTTTGACACTCTGAAGTGCAGGCATGGAGGGAGAGGCGAACAAATCAAAAAAGTAATGAATAAACGCATAATATAACTATATCGATATAAACAATATTGTCTAATCTTATCTCTCTTTTGAAAAAATTCCGATATACCGGTATATCGCCCAGCCCAATAACTAGGTAGGACAAAACACCATAGAAAGCTATTACAGCAAAACAGACAGTTGACGGAAGGTTCCGTCAGATTCAAAAAATGCTCAATTGTTATTAAAGGACATGCAAAAAGGGGCGGGGCTTGGGAAAGGTCAATTGTAAGCAACCAATATTATATCAGAATAGTTAAAGCATCTTGTCATCAGGACTACCACCATGTCAATATATAATTAAATTATCAAACAAAGTTCCTAACGGCCTAAATAATAAAGTGCTCAGTATAGTTACACTTGTTTTATATGCCCCATGAATGGTCATGTCGCTTGGAACATATCTTTAAAAATTAGATATACATGTACTTATATGAAATAAGCAAATAAGTGAACACAAATTAAATAATTATACATTATTATTATTATTATTATCATCATCCCTATTGTGCATTGATATGATATGAATAAGGTATAAACCCCTTTCAAGTGATTTTAACTGTACATTGATTCCAATAGAGAGCTTAGAGGATTATGCCCAGGTTGGTTTCATAGCGAGCACAATAATATGTCTGAGGTGGCTGCAGGAAGCTTAACGTCGAATGGCTCGCGTCTCCCAGAGGACCCAGACGTCAGTGCCGTGAAGGAGCGCTTGATATTTTTCTCCTTACCTCTCAGCTCTGCGCATAGCAGAGAGCCTAACCTTAACTCTCTGCGAGGCGTACATTGTATAGCATTAGCCATATTACTCATTAAAGATATCATACATTATAGAGATGCTGTCTGTATTTAAAGGTCATTATTATTCTGCAGCCATAATCTGTTCCTCGTGGCGATATCCCATTTCAGAGATTATCATTCAGCACAGTATTCTAGCAGTTATTTAAAATAGTCATGCTTTATTATTTGGTGTGGCTTAAATAATTCACGTTTTCACATTTCATATCAGTAAACCCTCTGCGCTGATGTAGAAACTAAAATTATTTAGATGTCCATGCCTAGACTAATGAAGGAAGTGTTTGGCCTCTGAAAGCTAGAGTTTATTGATTTTTTTCCGGGCCCACGCTAGGACAAAACATAGCTTGGTAATGAACGCATTAACCACTAGTGCACAAAAACTAACACCGGCTCGATTATTGTATACAGTATGAGACTGAATTACATTCTCCTGTTACTCATTAAATGCACTAGAGCTTATTTATAGTGCATTTTGATAATAGCTGGCAGAGGAAAAGTGATATGATGAGAAAGACTATGAAAAAGGCTTTGATTGAAAGTGAACACTTTCAGAACAATGAGAAGTTGTACATTAGTTGACTTCAAACGAAGGCTGGGAAGATGCAAGAACTAAAATAATGTTTGCAAATGAAAAGCTGTGTGAATCTGCAGCTCAATAGAATGCATAAGTGATATGTCAAACCCCCTACGTATCTCACGTGGACCAACAACTTTATACTGGATAGCATTATTTCATTGTGTGTGTGTTGCTTGGCAATGTTTATTATCTGTTGTACATAAGAAATCAAATGGAAGAGGGACAGCTCAATATTTCTCTTTGAAACAATTACTTTGATTCTTCTTCTAGAATAGAAAAGTACTCTCCAATGTATAGTACATTGTTTATATTCTAGTAGTGACTGAGCACAATGCCAAAAATGCATTTTTAGCATATTTTTCTGTTTTAAATTCAAACATACAGGCGTCTGCCCTACACACGCTGCAGTGATTTGCTACAGTATGGAACGCAACCTTGTTTTGACTTGCCTTTGGCTATCTTAAATGATCCTATATTCTGTAACATCATGACGTGGTGTTGTAATGTTAGCAAATACTGCATTAAAAAAAGACTACTGCCGAAGACTATTTGGCAATAGTCTGTTCCATCTAACTACGATGTAATCTGATGAAATATGCATGGAGCTGGGCAAACAGCGCAATGTAATTATCACCAAGTACATCGACACAATGGCTGCAATCAAGAAACAGTCGTCATCACCTCATCCATCACTCCAGTGAAAGGTGGAGGCTATTTATTTAGTGAATTTCTGCTGACCTTACACACTGGCAGAATTAACTTAAATGTTCTTAGTTTTTTATTGAATCACACAACAGCACAATCGACACAGAGAGAGAGGGCCTCTGTGAGAATGCAGAGAGTCGATGGCATATGCAGTGGCACATCCAGCCGGAGAGAGAAGCACATTTCTGTCAGAAAGACTGAGACTGGGAAAAATACACAATCACGACAGAATTTCATGACACTGGCAAAGAGGAGCAACCCCTTTGTATGCAATAAACACAATGAAAGGCAATGAAAGATGAGGGTTTACAATAATTTAGCACTGCTTGAGACTGTTCCATGGCATCCGTGGCTAGGACTGATGCAGTACGTAGGCAGCTCAAAAGACTATGAATGAAGAATGAAGAATATGCATCCAAACTCAAGGCGATTATTCTTGTGTGTGTGTCTAAAAAGAACAATGTTACGTTGTTTAACGTTAACGTCCGCCGTTTTAGCGAGTACCAATGTTATTGGCTTCTATTTAATGCTTGCTTTCCTCAAAACGTCAGTATTGACATGGCACTTAGGAAATGTAATGACCCTCCAGTGTAGCTGAATTGCGTCCGACGATCCTCTCGACGTCTTAAAGCCATTCATTTCAAGGCCAATCAGTTGTCTTTGTGACCGTGGCATTGTGGCATACAGATCTTCACCACTGTGTCTTCAATGACTTCACCAATTAAATCAATTAATCATTCTTTCCAACCTCTCTCTCCGTTTTGAACAATATTTTGGTTTTCGCTGTTCATCTGTTGCAGTGGCAGGAATTACATTTTGTCAAGTTTTTTTAGGTTATTTTTTAAGGAATAAACGTATTTTACTTAAGATACCTTTTTTTCAACAAATGTTTTTATTGTTTTAGAGTAAAAATGCTTGTCTTTAACCGGGGGGAGGGACGTTTTATTATTAAACTGTTATGCAAGCATTTGTCTCTCAATAGCAGACAATGTTATACACTATACTTGGTATCAAAGACAATGTATTCCCATTCATATTTAAACATTTACAAAATCAAGACAATTTGCCTTATAGATTGTACATTATATTAATTACATGTGATACAAACAATCATATACGTAGTATTTGATAGTAATTATTGCGATTTTAAAAGTCCTGTTGCTCCACTGATTGAAAAATGTTTAAGATGACCCAGTGGGTTTATTATTAGGGAGGTCAGTACA
This sequence comes from Typhlichthys subterraneus, assembly GCA_027564835.1. Lineage (NCBI taxonomy): Eukaryota > Metazoa > Chordata > Actinopteri > Percopsiformes > Amblyopsidae > Typhlichthys > Typhlichthys subterraneus. Next base: position 3,412,858 of record JAODUH010000013.1, on the reverse strand, counting down.
GTTATTATTAACTTGACCTTCTATACTTCCACTCCCAGTACATTATGTTGAGTGGCTGTGTGTGATTCAGCACTCATTAAATGCCACTGACTGTAGCAGACTGTAACAGGGAAAGAATTCAGCTCGACATTTAAAAACACTTTACATGATTTGCACTTCCGGTTTTCAATTCTTCATATATGCAAGTGGAATGTCTAAAACAATGTACGAAGTCAGTAATAAAGCAAATGTGCTAGCTTCTTCACCTAGCTGCGTGTTATTTATCTCAGGAGCAAGTGGGTTTTATACCCCCATTGCTATGCTGGTGGGTATTTACAAACAATCACAGGGTGAAGTCTGAGTTTTAATATTCCTCTTCCTAAGCGGCGCTCAGTTCAAATTTGTGAATCGCAGCACGCCTATGCCGGCCTCCCACATGCATGTACTCGACCGCCATAGTCGCACGCAGCGCAGCCATCTTGTCTTGAGTCTCTTTCAAGCCTGCTCTTCAAACGGCGAGCGGCATCGCTACACTATGATGACAGATGTGTGTGCGGTGTGTGTGTGCGCATGCCTGCGGTCCCCAAAAATCAAAGTAGCAACGTTTGGCCTCCCCAACAAACAGGGATGTTTTTTGGGGAGAAAATCACCTTAGATCAGACAGCTAGGCGGAAAGTAAGAGACACGGGGAGTTATAGATAAATTTGTCCCCGCAAATACATAAATAGATAGCGTTATTAGAGTGTAAGTCTGTTCCTGCAGTAACAGCTGGCGTGGCTCCGAAATAAAAGACAACTAAAGGAAAGAATGATTAAGAGAGAACCAAAGGAAGACACATGGAGCCCAAAGGAAATCGCTCTCACACGTAGACAGCAAGGAAAATGGGGTAACATATTTACATGTTTTGTTGCAGCCAGCACATTGTCTCCAATGGTTACACTGAATCAATGTGGTTATACAGCACACGTTGTTAACATGCTGTTAGATAATAATAGCTCAAGCCTTATCGCTACTACCGCTCAATTAAACCAAACGCACTGCACGAGACCTGTCTGATTCACCTGTCTCCGAATGGAAACTACATGTCCTTAAAGAGCTTCTTGCTAGCCAATCATTTCCACTAACATCTACGATTGGATATAGTGCAGTCAGGACAATGTCAATCAACATGGGCTTTCTCTGATGCAAGATCCCAGATTGGAATGTGCTGCTGCTGTCCACATCGCCTGACTGCGAGTTAACATGGACACAGTGCCAGCAGTGAGAGAAAGAATCCGACAGATAGATAATCAAACTGCGAAGACCTGGCAGAGGAACTGAATCCCTGGATGAATGGACAAGACCTGTATGTCAGGACAGAATGAAAATGGTGAAAAATAAGAGAAAGGAAGGCTTTCTGACTATTTGCTGACCGTGCAGTTTTGAGCAGGGGACGTGTGTTGACGTATAACTTGGCAAATTGGTGTCAGGAGGCACACTCGATGTATAGGTAAGTGACCTTGGAGGTCACTAAACTAAGTTTCAACCAGTTATGTTGTTATAACGTGCTGTGTTGATAATGTGTGTCCAGGCGCCAAGGCCTCAAAGTTGTCTGTGGCGTGATGTGAGCGTTAAGGCCCAGGCGTGTGACCTCACGCAACACGCACGTGGACAAGCGCTCGGGCTGTTCAAAGCATATCACGTGGAAGCGTTGGCTATTTCTGCATACAAAAAACTTGCTTTGTAATTAGTGATATGTATAACTACGATTTGCACACGTTGTTTTCCGTGAACAGTGTTGGTGTAACTAAGAACTTCGCTGGAAAATATATATTTTTTATATGCCTAGAACACTCATTTGTGAGCTTAGTAGGACATTCAGCCTGTCGTGTCGCACATGCGCAGTCCATGCACATGTCCACACGGACAGAACATTTTGGAGGTGCGCGATGCGCGAAGATATTTACGTCACGTGGATACGGAAAGTGTGCCTGAGCCTTGAATGTGCTTGTATGAAAAGCATAGCTCATAGATGAGACTGTGAGACTAGATAAATGACACACATTGGTATAAGACTTTTTACAGAACAGTTAATCTTAGTTGAAAATAAATCTCATTGAGGGTGTGTTTGTATATACACATGCTTCATGTGCAACTAATTTAACATCCATACTAGATTTTCAAATGTTCAAGTTTGCAAGTGGACATGCATGACATGCATACTAAACCACTCAGACACGACCTTTATTCCGGATATGTAAACAGAATCACGGTACATTTGCTGCCGCTTCACTATCCATTACAGACACTCCTGTACCGGCAAACCCCATGGGTCTCCATCTTAAGAAGACGACATCCAATACTAATAGAACATTAAATAAATTTTTTGCCATTAAGGAAAAATATTTGTTTATATTGTTTCAATGTTTGTACTGTATATATACACTCCCCAACTGGTTATGTCCCAATCTTTCAGCAAAAAAAATTGCTTTTTGAAATATCTTTTTTTTTTGTGATCTATTTATTCTCTCCTACGTCTGGGATATTAATTTATTTTTCTTACTTTTTATAGCAAAGCTACTTGCTTTTAGGATGTAGTTATAGCCACTGCACACCGGTGGTGAAAATATACAGTATTTTCACCTGGAAATCTAATCTGGGGTTAAATTGAAAATAAAAGGCTTTTGTGTGTAATGTCAAATCTATGTTGGTTTTGTTTTCACAGCTGCATTGCCGACAGTATTGCCTGAGCCTCTATGCCATCAACAAAGCTTCAGACATTCTTCACATGCAATATCAGCGCCCCCCCCTCAATAATTGGAAACTGAAATTGCTTTTCAAATTGTTTCAACTTGCATTAACTGACCTAATTAGTTCAATGATTACACTGGCTGGGAAGAGATCCTTGCCTAATGGATGTGACTAATATGAATGAATATTTGAAACGCGTGTCTGCAATTAAAACCATTTACATATGTAGTGTGTCTGCTTGATTACTTTATTACGTTTGTACTTCACTGTCAGGTGTCATTTTATGCCATATGAAATCAGCTAATGTATATAAAACAACACAAAGTCACTGTCTGTCAGGTCGCAAACGTTACGCTTCTGTACAGTGTCACTCACTGTGCTCAAGACAGGCACTGACACACATCCTAGAACATCAACAGCACACCGCAGCAGCTCAATATGTTAACTGGGGATGTTTTAAAAGACGTGCAGCAAAGGTTTGCGTGTCAGTACCATGGTCGTATAGTTGCTGGCGCTGTAGTTTGTGGTATTTAATGAATCAATGGGATAGCAGTGGCAGCTAAATCTTCGTGAAGCATGTTGGCTTCTGTTGTCAAAACCTGGAGGCAAAATCAATAAGGGAATGTAGTTTTATTTATAACCGTCACCTGATAGACTGCAGCTTGCTGTAAGGTGTCAACAACATATTAGTTTCTTAGGAGAAGGTTGTTGTTATAGCGAATACAGTAAATGGAAATGGTGGATTTAAATGAGTAAATTATACCCACAAAACAGGGTAGTAAGTATGCATGCCTTTTCGAAAGACAGATGTTTACGTCTGTCTTAGATTATAGGGCACATTTACTCTGAATAAAATCCTGAAAATACATGAAATAAAACAGTTAATATCCACTCTCTCCTATACTGTATGTTAAATCCCGCATGGAGCATTATAAAGACGGTAAGTGGGGTTTAAAATGGCCAGAGGGACTGACAGCAAATGAAAGGAAAGTCTGAAAGTCATCTGAGTTTGGAGATGCGCCTCAATAACTCCTGACAGTTTCCACCCTGGAAAGAGTGACAACATTCTTACAATAGATGAACCGCTAGGGATGAAACACTCTAAATCCATTCAGACAGTGTTGTGAGGCTGCATCGCTGCAGCGGGAAGTCAAACGCTGTCGTACAGACTCCCAAGTTTGAATGTGGCAAATAATAAATATTCATCGTCCTACCAGACCCCTCACTACGCCTGAATGAACTGTTTGTTGAGACACCCATGAAAGGTTAGCTTGGCGGACATGTTTTTACCCTTAGGGGTACACAAACTCAATATCTAGCTAGCTATAGCCTTCTCTCCTTGAATGCACCTGTGCTTTGCTAGTGGCAGACACTGGAGATTGAGGTTGTGATCCCTGATAGTAGTCAAGATTCTTCTGTGCTGAAATGTCTCCATTCTGTATTTCTGGAAACATCCCTTTTGCCACACACACACACGCACACACACACACACACATCTATAACTAAAACGACACTTTTTTAATCACATAATACACATGATATTATATTACAACGGGGATGTGTGTCTATACTGCTCATCGCCACAACCGGTCGTGACCAGGTGAGTCACAGCTGAGGCTATCAGGACGCCAGCGAGAACAGCTGAAGCCTGCAGAACCGGCTTGGCGCTGACCCAGATGGGGACGATCCTCTGTAATCGGGTCCCGGAGGTAAAGCGGGGAGACATTATCTGCCTGACTGCATCTACGGTGCATCTGTGGGGCTCTGCCACCTGCTCTGGCGGGGGGGGGGGGGGGGGGGGGGGGGGGGGGGGGGGGGGCACCCCCCCCCCCCCCCACACACACACCTCCTTTTCCAGTTTGTTTGTTGACTTTCCAATGCCAGATAACGCTCAGCATCTCACGGTCACTTAGCCGTGTCAGAGATGTGCGCTGAGAAGCGTGAATCAACAGACTGAATCTGCTCTTCAGTCTGAGCTTAGCTCTCCACATTAAGCTCTGGGTTTGAGCTTGGGAAGGCTTTCTTATTAGAGTTACCATAACTGTTTTGTAAATGTAGCATATACCGTATGGGTTAAACCTGCATTGTTTGCCAATAATATGCCTCTCTCTTGAAAGCTAGATACATTCATTTATTAAATTCCTTTAAAGTGTTTTCATGTAAATAAACCTTGCAGCCAGTGTATACAATATATTTAATATCAGTTATATTTGTTTATGTTGAATAAACTTGAATTGTTCCTAACAAAAAGCTTATTATCAATCATGAATATTGCTTTAACAATGTCATTCAGTTAGTCCATTGCTTAAACAAGATTATCATACAAACAATAAACATCATTAGTTGTGGTCAACAAACGATCTCAGAATAGATATGAACCGTTATTGTAACGCTGTCATCTGAATAATATAATATAATATAATATAATATTATAATATATTATATTATATTATATTATATAATAATTCCCATAATTCTCTTGCTCCTTCATTTGTTTATATTCTATCTGGAACCAGCTAAATTCACACGCTAGAATATAATTGCAGCCATAGTTTGATTTATTTGGGTTGATGGGCTATGCAGAAAAATTGCTGAGGTCAACAATCAATCAAGCGGGTTCTGGACACGCCCAGACAATCTTATAAAGTCACATCAACGCAAACTCCTGTTTACTCATGTTCGCACGCTGCAACATCTATTTTCACAACATCATATACTGTATGGAATGTAATAGGAATATCATGGCCACTAAAGCAGTGAGAGAGAATTAAACAGGTCTGCTCCACTGCAATGGTTCTCCTTATTAACCGCAAATGAGATTATTATCATAAATGAAATGGAGAAATGCATGACATTGTCTTTCATTAATATCATACTGTAGGCACTTAATATTCTGTATGTGTTTGCTTGTGTTTGTTCTGACAAAAAAGGTTGCTTTATTTATGTTTAATGTGAATAAACTGAGAGTGAGAGTTATTTATTGGTCAAAGACATAAGGTCACATGCAGATCAGTTGTTTTGCCTGCAGGTGAAATACTGGTTTATTTTGTTAAACATGTTTGTTACATTGTATTGAAGCACTAAGATAAAATAAACCTCTAAAGGGCTGCCAGCTTGCTGGTGACTCAGCTCCCACCCAAATCACCCAAATCACTCTCTAATGTAACAGTTTGATCTTTAAATGAGTCATTCTGACAATTTCATGAGGGACGAATATTTATGTAATATTGTCCAATTAACTCATAAAAAAAAACTATAAAATTACAAATATATTGTTTAGTTTTTTTAATCAGGTTACGGCCTTTAAAATAATTTTTTTTTTTTTTGTTATTGTTTGTTTTTATGTACTTAAAACTCAATTTGTCTGAACATTTGACATGTTCCAATCCTTTTATTTCAACCAGAGAGGGCTGGCGTTGTACAACCCTGAACAGTTACAGGCAATTTCAGGTTTTCTACTCACTTGTCAGTGAAATATTACTTATAACGTGAGCATTTGTTATATTGAGACCGTATGACTTGAGAACTGGAGAACTTTTTTATTAAATGAGAGACAGAGCAATTATAGTATCCCAGTGTAGATTTAACTAGCTCAAATTAGGAAGACGAAATTAGAAAATGTAATTGCTGCCTAATTTGCAGACTTTTAACTAAAGGAGAGTTACTCTTCCTCCACCCTGTTCTCAAGAGAGAAGCATGCAGTCATCCAAACAAAGGTAAATAAAGGCCTAATCATCTGTGATTCTGGGGAAAAGAGCAGTCTTTACATAATCTGACAATTTCAGAAAATGTGGTTGGCTTGATTTTGCAAGTCAGGTGCAAATGTTTACAGAATGTAATTTTAGGAAAACTGCCAATTCTATTTGCCATTCCAAACACAAACACGCACACACACACACAAAACCAGCTTTCATCCTGTCAGTGCAGAAGGCTTGTTTAAGCGATGCACTGAATCACAATTCGATTCCCATTATTGACACTGGAAAGTCATTGAGCCTGACCCTTTCCCTCAGATAATGGTTTAATTGCCCAGAATATGAAGTGAACGATCCCCTCACTTATCAAATTAACAGCTCAGAAAAAGAGGGACAGCGTGTACTTAGGAACCATTTATGTGGAATGGGTCAAGCCAACGGTAAGCTGTTTATCTTTTAAGAAACTAAAGTTTTGCAGAGGATGAATACCTCATTAAGATGCCTGACGCTACATGATTTGTTCCCTTACCGTAACCGTGGTGATATGAATGCTGAATGACTTCAGTGGCGTGTGGTACATATTAAAATACCGTGGAAAAATGTCCCCTACTTATTCTCACCATGGTAAGTGCTAGCTAGCTAGCTATACTGTATCGTGCCATGGTCATCAAAAAACACATCTGCTCGGAGCGGCACTACGGAGCTCATCTTTCAACGAGGTGGGCAGAAATTGTTTTCCTCACATCTGCTCTTCATCACAGTGTACATGAATCTTCACTGAGAACTGAACATCGATCACCCATAGCAACCCCCCAATTATTATTTGCCTATTTTGGTTTATTTATAACTCAGTACAGTACTTAGGTATAGGCAGAGCCATGTAAAGAGAGAGACGCGTCATCTCCGTTCACGCCAGTGGACCGTTTCTTCACAGCAATGGTGGATCGTGGAGCCTCAAAATAGTTCCCGGAAGTTAGCCTAAATATTAAAAGTACCCTATACATTTTATTTCAAATGTGAATCGGTGCATTTTATTTACTACTAATTACCAAAAAATTCAGTTATATATCTGTATATATACAGTATATTCAAATTTCCCACCAAGCACTTCCTGGAACTTTTTTGCCATAGGTTTTGCCTCTCCATGAACCATGTGACTGTTGAAAATGTTTAGATTCTGTTGGTGTAACTCTCTCTTTCCATGGCTCTGGGTATAGGTATACAGTACACTAGTAATTAAATACAATATTAACCATATAGAGGAAATTAATTAAAGAGTCCGTGGGAGCTTTATGCTTATATCCTGATGTTTATATGATCTAAGAATTATCTTATAGTTAAGCCAATTTGATGGCCTTTGCAACGTTGATAAAATGATACAGTAAACTTGAGGGTGAAAGCAGAACAGGCTATTGAGCTACACAACTCTGTGATAGTAGCAAACGGTTATTGTGTGGGTGGCCAACAGTTTGGCACACATACATAACTATTACACTTTTTTTGAAGTGATGTTAATTACTCTATTTAGGCAATTGTTCTCCAGAACACTTGCTAACTTTTGAGTTCAGATCAAAGCAAACTCCCTCAGAAGCTCCACCAGGGCTGTGTAGAAGCATCAGATTCTTTTTTCAGCACGCACAGAGAACGGTAAGCTAGCGGAATGCGAGGAGATACGTGGTGAATTTGAGAAAAAGTGTATTATCTTACAAATAACTTGCACTTTCTGACTAAACCTTTAAAAGGTAAGTACTTTATGGAGGTGAGCAAGATGAAGCACACTTGTTCTCCACGTCACAGTGAACCAACCAGAAGCATCATTGTGTTCTCTACCTATCTCCAGACAGACTACAATCGCACGTGGGCACACGTTTCCACACTTCCCGGGGCCTGCTACAGTGGTACCCGGCCGAGGAGACCGAGGTTAAAGGGACAGGTAAGAAAACACCGTCTGGCATCTGATCGGTTCAATCTACCGCGGGGCAGCGGTTGTGAAGACGTTCGCTTATTCCTGCTCCATTCTCCCAAATTGCCACCTGCACCTTGTCATGCAGCGGGTGAACACCAATGGCGGAAGTGTTGAATCACGTAGGAAAGCCATGAACTTTGAACTCCCCATCTGTTGTAAATGGAGCCTTCTTTCAGCTTCAATAATAATGGTGACACTGTACCCACAGACCTGTCTGTCTTTAAGCTGGATCGCAGCGAAACATGTGGGCTGCCGGTAACGTAATCGACTGTGGCACGGTTTCCATCTAGTGTGCGTACGTCTGTCAGTGAGGCCGCTCCTGTGTTGTTAGGGAACAACATCCTTATGTAATTACAGCTGTAATTACAGCATTCTCTGCGCGTCTGCAGAGAAGTCCTGACGTACAGTTGCACTTTGCTGGACGCATGTTTCCCAGATGTACACACACACGCGCACGACTTGGTGAACCAACACCCTTACGTGAACTCACAAAAACACACACACACGTACACACACACATACACGCGCGCACGCACGCACACTCGTATGCACACACTAGATAGGTAAGCTCAAGCTTAGCGTGTAGCCTACACAGCCCCCTCACAGGTGATGTTTTATTCATGGGAGCAAAGGCATCTCCACACATGAGCTATCATATTCCTCAGGACGTCTCCCGCTCGGGTCTGGCAAGGCCCTGATAACAGGGTACCTGTCTGGAGTGGAGCTTGCACCACTGCAGGACATAATACAAACTATTCATAATGCACAGCGGGCCAGATGTTCGAGGACTCATTTGGGGCATGATGGAAATAACTCTCAATGACACACAACAGGAACAAATTCACACCAGTGAAACTATATGGTTGAACTCTTGGCGGGAGGGGACTGCGTTCAAAATGACTAGATTACTTATAGACCTGCAGTGTGGAATATACTGCACTGTGCTACGGGTGCATTTATGGTGTGGTCAATGTGTCACTGGTATTTATGTTTTATGAAATCACTAAGTTGTCATAGGACACTATGGCACTGTGATCTAAAGCTCTGCTATCGACCATATATAATTAAATGAGTCCTCGCATTAGATGCCATGGTTTGGCTTTCCTGCCTCATTGTCTATACAGACGGCAAATACCTAAACATAATAACCTTTAGGCTTGGCTCTGGACAAACTGACACTAATATGTGTATTGACTTGACACAATGCTATTGCTCATTTCATTACATTTACTTCAGGCTACATTTTCGCCGGTTTAGTAGACGTGTTTACCAAACCTCAGAAATAGCAAGTAGCCAACTTTAAAATCATACTTTAAGTCTAATTATAAACTCACATATCACGTGTTTTATGCCTTTGTTAGGTTGTTTGTTTTCGCTGCACTTACACAGCATAACCTACATCTAATAGGCCTACAATACTGTCACTTATGATTCATTTATCAAAACGTGTGCTATACCTTTTGAGTTATTAAATGTCAAATTCGATGTACATATCCGATTCATCTTTCTCTACCCTTTAAGTTGTCATCTGTGTCCGAGGCGTACACAGGATTTTAGGAAGTCCAAAACATGCAGGGTTCAGGGGCAGGATGCAACTGAAACCTTTCGATTTTCCTGATCTATGCATACAGACATGTTTTTTGTTGTTTTGAAGAGTACAAATTCGATAACAATAGCTTTAAATGGCTGTCACTTTCTCTGTGAATTCTCAAATGTCTAAGTCTAAAATATACTCAACTGAAATGAAAATAAAGCATTTTAACAACAGATGGATTGAATTGTTAGCTAGATAAACTTACTAATTGGCATCATGACTATCAACCACTTCAAAATATAATGCCATAAGCATTGATATTGGCATCATGGCTGTTGTTGCCATCCACTTCAGAATATAATGCCTAGACATGAATATTAATATTTGTATTATAGGCCTATAATTACTTTAATTCAAAAAAAGAATCACAGAGCATTGTGAAAGTGCTTAGGACACGATACATTTTGTTGATGTAGGCCTACAGACTTGGGATATACTTTAATGTTGGCTACGTAGTCGAGTTATTCGTCCTATGGATTTAGAATAGGCTAGGCCACTGTAGGTCGGATGCACGTCCTTTAAGACGCTTATAAGAACCCAAACGATGAACACGTTTTTAAATATTGATCATTATAAATTGATGTCGGAGGGCAATACGTCAAACTGACACATAATAACCTTCAGGTAACATTGATAGTGCCCTAGTCCACCTCCCAAAAGAACACGTCAGCCACAGGTGCATACTTCGGTCACCTTATTAATCTTTATTGTAATGTAAATATAAATATTTACGTTTCATTATTTGCTCTTATTATACCTGCGATAGGAGAATGTCTGCTCATCCTCGTTGAGATTGAAAACAAAAACGCATTGAACTGCCCCAAGAATCAAAACTCCCAAGCATGAAGCATCATCTATTAAAAAGAAAAAAGAAACATCCAAAAAATACTCGACAATGCTACAATGGAAAGTATAATGAATCGTGAAAAAAAAGAAACACAAAAACAACAAACCTGTGAGCTTAGCTGCAAGAAAAGTATCACGATAAAACGTCACCAGGTTTAAAAAGCACTCCGTTTAAAGAAAACAGGCATCGAAGTAAAACCAAAGAGGTTGATCAGTTGGATTCATCGAGACATCAAAATGACAAAACTCGAAGGCTATAGCCTATTCAACAACACTGCAAAATGCAAACCAAGCATATAGCACCAGCAAAAGTGGACAGCAACAAAAAGGAAAAGGTTTCAAAACCCACCAACGTTTGAAAAATCTAAAATACTGACAAAACCTCTTGGGTTCGAAACCCCAAAACAAAACTGCAAGCAAGTACCTAGGCTTCCCCCAAGCCTAATAACGCACCCGATAACCCTCTTGGCACCCTCGATCAGAACAACTGCATGCTAGTAAAAACTTGAAGCCTGGGATTGAAAAACGCTCAAAACCACCACTTCATTTCTCATTTCAAACACCAGCAAAAGGAGGAAAAATAAAAAGGGTAATGAAAAAGACAAAAATGCTTACAAAAAGCCATTGGAAAGGTACTCACCGCGCGGGAGTAAAATGTTGCAATAAAAATGTGATATAGCTCAAAATACAGTATGGCGGTGCAAGGCGAAATGCTGTGCTTTTCTCTAGATCTCTGCCTCCAGTTCTGTCATGTGACTGACTCAGTCCCACTTCCAGCAATGAATGACCAGTGTGGAACAGCTGATGCCGAACGCTTTCTCCACAAGTAAAAGAGGTAGTCCTTATCATTCTACACTTAGGAGTGAACTGCTTGTGTGTTTTTCACTCTCGGTTATTGTTTTTTCCTATTTCTTTTTCTTTCTTTCTTTCTTTTGGATGCAGATCAGATGAATGTCGAGTCAGCGCCATCGTAACGCTGGTGTTTCGCCACGTTTCACTGCAAGCATGCGCTTTGTTTTAATAAAATGCGTGAACGGAGGGATTGGCGATAATTATATGATACTCTAGTTGGGATCCAAACGGTACATAAACATTAAAACAATAGGCTATGATAAAGGTTGTAGTGTGACAGTGTGTTTGTTTGCCGTCGTTTTTCAGCACCTTGGACAGAGGAAGCGTTCTCAGCGTAGAAGGCAGCACTGGAATGATTTCAGGACTGCGCTCGTTTTCAGTCCTGAAATAGGCCTACTGAAAATAGCCTACATTGTGTGCTAATTCATGCAACATTAACGTCAACGAAATATTCAATTGAATATTAATGTAGCACGGCTTTAGAGACAACTGTCGCCATTCATTCGTCATAAATTAGGCTAGGGTACAGTTCTTTCCCTGAGCAATGTCAAGTTTAATTTAGTTTTCACATCACCATCCGAGTTGTGGAGTGTGAGGACACACAGCAAAATATTTGCAAGATCGAATTTGGTGCCTATGAGAACGTTAATAGTTTCCACTAAAAATCCTGAGCAGCCTTGGGAAAAGTACGTTATGTTTGCTCACGTCTCCAGCTAATGCGTCCTGTCTTGCTTGTGCTCGCCAGACAACACCATTGTTCATACCCTCTTGCGGTATCACAGTTTGATGTATTATAGCGCAATGGCCCCACTGTACGGTGGAGCTATTTTATGGTCGGCGTGTTGCCGTGCTGGGCTGTGTAGGTAGCTGGGGTGGGGGGGGGGGGGGGGGGGGGG
>JAODUH010000013.1:3374022-3400200 GCA_027564835.1 Typhlichthys subterraneus | reverse complement strand
GTGAAAGATAGAGATAAATAGAGAGATAGATAGTAAGAGAGAGAGAGAGAGAGAGAGAGAGAGATTATGCATCTCCCATGCATAATCATCACCAATCTTAAACTTGCTTGGAGTTTGATGAATGGGTTGCTCTTGCGGTTAAAGGGCTGCCCACAAGAAAACAAATTCCAAAACAGCCTGTCAATCAGTTCTAGATTTTAAGATGCTTGCAGAGAACAGACCAGAGAGAAGAACGAACACGTGTGTAGTTTGGGCATTTTTGTGCAGAATTTCTGCGTGAATCCGTATCCTCGTGTTGTTGCCAGTGGCTTGATCGTTGCTCGTTACTACCTGTTGAGTAATTCCTAATTCCTCCGAGCGAATTGGGAACGTGCCCGACATCAGAGTCTTTGAGTCTGGTCTGCAGTGCATGTCTACGTGTGCGTTCTGTGCCGTATGAACCGAGGAAAACGCTGACTCACTGAGATGTCTCTGTCTGAGAGAGGCCTGCTAGAACCCCTGACGAGGTGTAACAGTAATAGTGATTATTGTCCTGTGTGTGTGGACATCAACCTGTGCACAATAGATACAGAGAGTATAGAGTACTGGCCACTAGCTGGCTGAAGTTGTCCTCCTGTGTTTTATTTTTTTCTCTCTGCTAAGTGGGAGTAATTACATGGTCTAGAACCACCACAGTCACAGTCAAACCCCCCCATCCACACACACACACATACACACACACACACACTGGGGCCAGTAGCACTATGAGTAGCCTTATATCCAGGAGGTCCGTTCTTTATGCACTGTTTAGTGTATTGCTGTATTCGTTGACAGGCTATTGTCATTGTGCATCATTTAAAGTGTAACTGCACCCCAGCTCTCAGCCTGACTCCACCCCCCTACTACAACTGTCTTGTAGGGGGGTTGGCTGAGAGGGGGGGAACCCCTTAACATTAACGTTAACATTTGAATTTGATAACATATGAGCTTACGGAGCTTCTGAGGGAGCACCCTTGTGGCGTTGAAGAGAGATGTGTTTCTGTCTTTCATCAGCATCGCTGACCATACCTGCAACACGAACTCCTGGGCTGAGAGAAGCTGCTTTCAGCATGTCACACATGACCTCTGTGTTTGGATGACCAGGCCATTTGATTGGTCGTGAACTGTATAGGGATGGGCGATACAAAACTTTAAATATTTGGTAAAATAACGGTGCTTTTTGTTGCAATTTTACAGATACAATACTGTATGTAAAATATTTACATATTATCATCACCAGCAGAAATTTACACTACAGTAACTACAGTACTTTCGGAAAAACATAACCGAAACATCTTCACATTTTATTTATCTTACTTAATTTACTCAATCTGATTGTTAATATAGATTTCCCAATCTTATGCCTACCAATAATACCACACTACACCGTACCGCACATTCTTCGCTGCAGAGTGTGTGACTGTGTGCGAGGCGCGCTTCATTCTAAATCACACAGGTTTTCCATAGACACGGGCCAGGGAAATGTGCCTAGCCCGTGTCACGTGTGTAAAACTATGACATGAGAATACCCGAGCAGGCAGTATGTATAGACTACTGAGTGTGAAAACGTTTGGAAGTGGTGCAGCCACCCACGTTTTGTAATATCATTTTATTTTCAATATTTTCTTTCAAGAATTGAAAATGAGTAGTGCCATGTGCTGCTTTGCTGTGTTAACAAGCTGTGTGAGCTCAATACTGCCTCTTGTGGACACACAGGTACTACAAGGGGTATGTGATATTTCTGTTAGAATACAAAGTATCTAGCCTCTCCCCCTTCTCCTCCCCATTGCCCCTCCCCCTTTGCTCGCTCAACAATGCCTCATCTCCGGGGCTTGTGGTGGTGTCAAGGTCTCACCCCCCCCGAGAGAGAAGACAGAGTCCCGGGGTGGCGGTGGGGTGGTGGGGATTGCTATAGTAACGTCAAGGCAGCCTGCCTGCAGGTCTGGACTCCACTGTGTCATTCGTTATGACCGCAGGAAGCTGTCATGAATGGTGGGAACAAAGCTCGAGCCTCGCTTCCTCTCTGCCGGCGGCCGAAGGCCAGAGAAACAGCGATAACAGTCGTCGTGGGAACGGGGTTCTTTCTCTTTTAAAGAACGCATAGTCGACACGTTGACGAATAACAGAAAATCTCTTCAGTTTGCTTGTTTAGTTTTTTGTTTGTTGTTTTTAACCATAAAGCAGAATCACATCTGATTTGAATTGCATTTGGATCAGCTGGAAGAGCTTTCTAATGATAGCCGTAGAACCACAGGTCTAAATCTAATCTAGCAAGCCTCCTGCCCTCATTAAATGAGCTCTGTCCACAGTGTTCCCACGGGACCTACAGCATAGCCGTGTGCAGTCAGATGCACAGTATAAACACCTCTGGGAAAAGGCACTGCCGTCTCCGAGATGGTCATTTTTTTACCCTCCCACAGGGGCAACGCATTCCTCCTGCTTCATCTCCAAATGAACCTTGGGCTACCATAATTCATTTAGCTGTATTTACTCTACCAGACATATTGTGTTTCACTGTTGACCTCTCAGCTGCCAAATATGTATAGGAAGCCGCTGAGGTATTTGTGCCTGTTGTTGTAATATGTATTACAGCAGCAAGCACTTAACGTTGTGTTTATGTTACACGTTCACAACATTTATAATTCTTCCGTAATACTAATTTCTTCCAAACCTGGCGCAGAAAATGGCCAGAGAATACAGTTGAAAATGAACCTATATGGCTACACTTGCATATTTACAGATGCTTATTAATGTGCCATGCTCCTGCAAATGTAAACTGAAGAAAGAAAGAAGGAAAGAAAAAGAGAGAGAGAGAGACAGAGAAAGAGCAGTGTCACCTACGAGCAGTTCAACTCTCCACTGCGTTGGAGAGTGATCCAGCTGTTCGTTTAAGGGAGAAAGACCTGCTATGTCAAGCGAGGGAAATTATTTACAAATGACAAACCCAAACCCACACAAACTGTACACGGTCGTTTCGTAATCTACGGCTGATTCATTTGAGAAGTTCATACTCATAGCAACCTTAACTGGAGCTTTTGACAGGATATGACCACTCAGTTCAGGAGCGGCTCTGACGTGACGTTTGATCCTGAGACAGCAGAGGTTTCATAGAAAACGTGTCTGAGACACCTTGAAGAGAGCCTAGAAATGAAGAGAATGCCAACGCTGCCCTTCTGTGTGCCGTCAACCAGCCTCCCCCTCCCCCACCCCCATACCTTTGTTCCTCGCTCCCAAACTCGGGAAACTCGAGTGGAGAAGGACTGAAATCGGTGGCTGCTGAGGCGACAGGAAAACCAGCCGTGTCTAGAGATAGATAAGCAGCAGTTATGCTCCGTCTTACCAGTCCTCTTTGCTCACCGCCTGGTCCTCCGATAGCTCGCGCTCCGGCTCGAGGAGGAAGGCCCACTTCTCTTGGAGGCATTTCGCCTGACATATTTCAGTACTATAATCGGCGCTGGTCGGACGGAGGTTGGAGAAGTGCCACTTGGCTGAGATGAGTGCGTTCCGCATGCAAGATCTCGACTCGCGAGTGATGTTTTGACTGCTATACCTCTGGGCCTGTGAGCTTTGTAATGTGGCAAGCTGACCGGTTTGGACCACTAGCTTCACAATGAGTAATAGTAATAGTAATAATTCTCCTGTGTACAAAAGCTATGAATGGAAATAATTAACAGCACTGCTATTCATTTAAAAACTGGTGTTTTCCTTTTTTCATGTATAGGTTATCGGTATACGCTTTAAAAACATTAGTGTATTGTTCAGTGTCTTTATTTATAAATGCTATGTGTGTAGATTAAACTGCATATTTGCCACTTTCGGTGCATTGTGCCCCAGATATATAAAAAACAATCTTGTCGTGGTTTCCCTATCTCTATGGAAACTCTGACCCATGCACACAGTACATAGATGAAATGTGAAGCTGTGATACCGGTGGTAATGAACTAATCTCTTTAACAGGCATTAGAGCGGGCTGGGGATCATGACACTCATGCTCGTCATGACGAGAACAGTCCCTACAGACCCCGTTTCCAGCCCTGGCGAGGGGTCCTCTATATGAAAACAACCACCTACTGCCCCCTGCCCACACTGGAAACAAAACATAAAGGCTAATACCCCCTCCCCCCCCTTCTCCTTCCCGTGCATAACTTTTCACCTCCATGTAGTCATCCCGGGACACCCTGACTTCACATCTTGTATCACCCTCTCATGTTGCAACCGCAGTGGTCTGCAAGAGTCCAGATCGGTTCTATCACCCCCTTCTCCCCCCGAAAACATGTTTTTCATTGAGAAAAGCCTTTTCTCTTCTACTACATTTGAATAAAAGTGATGCTATATTGTATCATCTAGGCTACTACATTAAACTCTGTACGACCCGCCATTGTTTTTTTTGACTCGAGTCACATTTAAACTACGCCGGCAGCTAACAACACTAGGTTTACACACAGCGGTTTCCAAGCTCTCCAGACTGAGTCTCGCGGCGATGGTCTCTCGAGGCTAGATGTGCGTCTGAACGTCTGAACGTCTGAGTCTAGTGGAGGTGGAACCATGGAGCTGTGTGAGCCTGCGAGCTGCTCTTCCTGCATCTCTATGCATGTTGTAGAAAAGACAATCACCAGACGTCACTGTGCTCTAGCCTACCTCGTGACCTAATATGTCAGTAGTGGAGGCCTCCGCTACTATATCACATTAACAGATCTGCTTATCGAGTTATACGCCATTATGTTTTTGTGCTAAAAGCATACGTTTTTTATCTTCACTAGTTAATTCCCTTTCAGCATACAGCATTGCTTCATAGTTACTCCTTCGTCCAACTTATATTAAGTTGTTTTTTGGCCCGTCCTGAACATTAGGGTTTTCCCGCGTATCCTCCCTTTGGCGGAGTGCAGTGGGAGAGCATTAGAGGAGAGGTCTGCGGTGCAGGGCCGTGTCACAGGCCTAATGGCACTGAGGTAATAGATGCTTCGCCCTGCTCTGACAGATGCAGCAGTTAACAAATACGAGCACTTGAATCCAGGGTTTCAGCCCAGCGTCACAGGCCTGTAGCACGCTAAACCCCACTATCCCAGCGCTCCTTTATGGCCGCGCGGCACCACGTTGACCCCGCCCGCCCGGGCACTGTGTCTTTTGCCAGTTTACCTTCCTTCCTTTCCTCCGCCACTCGTCACCTCGCCCACGAGTTCTCCTTCGGTGTGTTTGTTGTCCGGAGCGTGGCTTCCCGCGTCGCTCACAACGCTCACTGATTCCTTGTGTTGGCCGCTCCCGTGGCCGGCTGGATGGAATTCCATGAAACCCTCAGTATCAAAGGATGCTCCACATGTGCACAGAAGGCTGTGGCAAGAGCCCATGCTAATGGGATCCTGCTGGGGCTCATCATATATCTGGGTATTAGTGGCAAGTGATTTCAGCCAGCTATGCCTTGCTGTGGCTATACGCACATTCAACATGCATGAGCCGCTCTTTAATCCCCCCCGCCCCCCCCATCCTCTTCACTACTTGTTGTTCTCTGTCCATGCTGAGCCACCAGATGTTGGGATAATCTCCTCTTCTGGCTTCCAAACCTGAATTGGCAGCATTATTAGCCTATAGATACAGTATAGCCACCTCATTTTTGAATGTATGCAAGTCTGATGTGTGTGCGGGCTTCCAGCATACTATACTATTTATTATTACATACCTGGTGGGCAGAGGAATTATTTAACATTAAAATTAGCATCTTCTCTCATGTTATTAATGACTACATATATCCACTGAGGTGCCCGATGATTGATTGATTTATTGATTGATTGATTGAGTTTAAGCAATATGTACGGATGTTGTAAAAGCCTTTGATCCTGAAGTATTTTGGCTTATGGACAAAATGTTATTTGATGCAATATAGTTTTGTTAAGTAAACATTTCATGATAATATACTAATACTTTGTATTGTTTCATTTGGTTAAGTAGTTTTTCTGCAGAGCAATAGCGTGCAGTACAGTAGTGATTCATTTGTACTGCCTGCACTGCTTTAAAAGACAGAACATGTTTGTCTTCATCTTTGGACAGGGTTGAATGTCTTTGAATACTAAAGCAGACAACATGTAGAACCACAGAAGGAAGTTAAACTTTTCTGGGTAACGCTATGTGAATGCTGGCTGGCGCTGGTTGGGATCTAAACTTTATTGTCACTGTTATTTATGATCTATTATCAGAAATGCTGTACATAAGTGCATTAGCAAACACAAGGGGATATTGTTCAGTGCGAATTTGGATGATAATACATGTGCAAATCTCAAATAGAAATGTAAATGTAATAATAATATTAATAATAAAAATAATAATAATCTTTATTTGTATAGCACTTTTCGTACAGAATTGCAGCTCAAATTGCTTTACAGAGAGGGAATACATGCAAAATGTTGCTTCCCATAAACAAATACAGAAAAACTTTAGGAATAAGTTTAAAGCAATATAAGAAAAATGTAAACAGACCCCTGCTGAAAAATCCAGCATAAACCAGCATGAATTCCATGCTGGTCCAGGCTGGTTCATACTGGTTAGTGCTGGGGTAGTGCTGGTCTAGCTGGTATACCAGCACACCAGAAACCAGATCCTGGCGGTGTGTTTTTATGAACTCTGTTCACATTGTCCACAATGCAGTGGGAGCAGCAACAAATGTAAATCCCTTGATGTTTCTCACCAAGCGTCTCGGAGGGGGATAGAGCTGAAGCGCTCCGTAATTAGTATAGGGCTTGAAACTCTTACGTTGTTCAGTGGCACGGGTAATTACGCAGTTTGGAAGAGGCTTCTTGGCCAGTGGCAGACAACTGTGTCTCTCTTGCGTGCCAGAGCCGTTCCATTAGCTTAATTGCTAAACAGCGCATTGTCCATTCATCATGGGTAATGGTTCAAAAATTTGCGTTTCTGAGGAATGGAGAGTGAATCGGAAAATGTGATACTCTCGCACACAGCCTGACACTGGCATGAACCCAAAATGAACATATTTTTGTTGTTGAATATCTTTGGTGTTTTAATACGACAACCTTTAATCATAGATGCAGTGAGATGGGTTATATTTATCTCCTTGGGGAAATTACAGGTCTGATTTAAACCACGCATGTAGATATTATTAAATTATCATCCACGCTATTAGGAGAAATACAAGGAATTGTGTTGGCCCTCTTTGCGGACCCTCAGAATTCTAATTTTGACATACTCCTGGTTTTAACTCGGGAATCTACCAATATGTATTAAGTCCTTGAATAAACAAAAGCTCTCATTCATCGGTGCCAGAGCCAAATATTTAGACAGGTGTGTTAAATTTGAAATAGATTAGGTATTTGATCATTATTTTACCTCCAAAGCCTTGGATACATGGCATGCGCTATGAAATTTGCAACTGTCAGCGAATACCGGGGTGCCCAGCAGTCAAGTCAAGTACTGAGAATCGCTTCTTCTCATGTTGGAATCCATTATTGTTGGACCACCCACATGAAGGCTTAGCATTCATAATAACCAAAATCTTCAAGAACCTCAAATCCACATTTGGATTTAAGATGGATAAAACACGTTAAAGCCCCTTTATCAATCCTATCACATCACTCCTGGAAAACATTATCTTTGAGTAGGTCAAACGTGACTGGCTATCTGGCTGGGAGTCAGAGATGATTGGTTACTGTCCATAAATTATGTCACACTTGGGGGCAAATCAGACTGGCTTGTTTTAAGTGATGCTTTTAAAAATTCTGTTCTTTTATCCTTTCTTCATTCTGACATCCGACCCCCAGAGACTGATTCCGTGGATGCGGGTCTGGAGAATAGATCTATAAGGCGATCTGTATGTGGTCGCTTCCTCTGTGTGTTTGCCCTTGAGGACACAAATCTACTGTAGATGACAGGTAGCAGGTGTCCTGTCCTGTACTATACTGTACTATACTGTCCTGTGCATGGTTGCTGTGGGAACGCAGACATCAATCACAGCCAGCTTGCTGTCAGCACGCCTGCGCTACCAGGGTGGCTAGCGATCTGGGTGTTCGACTCCCAAGCAGAACGTCATGGGTTTGAGCCCTGAAGTGGGGCCTTGAGGAAGACGCCTGCTATCTACTCCTTCTTCTAGTGTCAATGTAATGTTTGTTAAAATATTTAAAATGCTTCTTAATGCTTGTTCTTGTGCTAATTGTATTAGAAGCCATGACTCTCCGTCTGCCCTCCTGGCTCGCATGATACGGTGTATTTGTGTCACCCTAGTGACTAGAGAGGTTTAGGGTGACGACTCTGGGTGCAACGCTTTGGGAGTTGAGACTTTGTGTGCGTGGAAACAGGAAACAGCGGTGAGCAGGCAGAGATAACATCGGGAAGGAAGGGGGGGGGGTGGGGGTTAAGCACTCAACGACGCTCACACATTGACCCCAGCACTGAGCGGTGGGGGGAAGGGGGGGGGCTTTCATAAAGATAAACCTTCCTTTTTTTTCCCCATAAACATCCCAAAACACGCGGATGACGTCCGTGGATACTGGCGTGCTTAACCTCTGACGGAACAAAAGCAGGTCCTATTAAGCCGGGTGAGATGTTTAATAGGAGGTGTAGCCGTCAGTCTTTCTTGGGAGTGCTTGCTATTTTCGAACACAAATCAAAACAAAAGCTCCTCTCCATTCAATGCCATAGGGTGCTCCCTCAGAAGCCTCGCCCCCTTCAATGCCATAGGGTGCTCCCTCAGAAGCCCCGCCCCCTTCAATGCCATAGGATGTTCCCTCAGAAGCTCCGCCGCACATCGTTGTTGTGTTCGCCAATTTGTTTGTTTGTATTTACAAAGCCATGGCTGTGTAGAAGTACCTGATTATTTTTTTAGCACACACAGAGAACAGTAAGATAGCGAAATGCGAGGAGATGTTTGGTGAATTTTACAAAAAGTGTGTCATCCTACAATTAGCTTAAAATAGCTGACTACACCTTTAAGAGACCGGACGCGTCCCAGTTTTGCTTCCACTGGAATGCATTACAGTGCTCCATCTTAGCTATTATTCCAGTATCTTCATCACCTCTCTCTCTGTCCCACGTCTGCACGCAGGCTTGGACTCGGGTACGCGCACCTTGAGCACGCCCAGCCCGGGCCTCATCCTGCCCTCCAAGTCATCCTCTCTCTCCTCGCCCGCCCTCTCCAGAGATGGTCGCCACACCCCCCACCACCGCCGCTCCTCCTCCTCCTCTTCCTCCGCCCCCGCGGCCGAGACGGTTGCCGTGGTGCACCCGCAACCCGTCTCCTCCACAACCCCCGGCTCTGGATCCGCCCCCGGCCGTCCCCGCACCGCCAAGCTCTCCCACTCGGCCGCCGCTGCCGCCGCCATTGACCTCCTCCCTGACCACGCCCTCCTGCAGATCCTCTCCCTGCTGCCCACCGACCAGTTATGCCGGTGCGCGCGCGTGTGTCGCCGCTGGCACAACCTGGCGTGGGACCCGCGGCTCTGGGGCGCCGTACGCCTAGGCGGGGAGCTGCTGCATGCCGACCATGCCCTCCGTGTGCTCACGCGGCGGCTGTGCCAGGACACGCCCAACGTGTGTCTGACGCTGGAGACAGTGGTGCTCAGCGGCTGCCGGAGGCTCACCGACCGGGGGCTGTACGTCCTCGCCCAGTGCTGCCCCGAGCTGCGCCGCCTGGAGGTGGCCGGCTGCTACAACATCTCCAACGACGCCGTGTTCGAGGTGGTGTCGCGCTGTCCCAACTTGGAGCACCTGGACTTGTCAGGTGATGTTGTGTCTCTTTTATAACATGTTGTTCCTATTTAATAACATGCTCTCTTTAATATCATGTTGTTCCTCTTTAATAACATGTTGCCTGTCATCTCTTTAATAACATGTCAGATGGTGTACAGGCCCTTTCTGCTGTTTTAATAGCCTATGAAATAACATGTCTCTTAATCTAGGATAAATAACATGTTTCTTATTCTGGGATAAATAACACGTCTCTTAGTCTAGGATAAATAACATGTCAGACATAACTTTCTAGCAGCTGGTTTTAAATTAGCGGGCAGATGGGGTTTCAGGTCCCAACAATATACAACTTGTTAATGTAATTAATCATCTAGGGACCGTTTCCAGACAAACTCCAACAACCATTGGTCCTCCACAAAATATAGGTGGGACTAAATGAGTGTATACGCACAGTCCATTGGCCCACATACTGTCCAGCTGTTTGGTACCAAACTGATTTTGTGTCTGGTTTCATACACTTAACTTAAGTGTAGCTTTGAAGACAAAATCCTATGAAGAATCGTGGCTACATAGAAAAATTATTGGAATCCACTTCACAGAATTAGCGAGTCAGGGGCGGCTGCTACGGCAACCTATATGTCGACATCACACACAAACACACACATGCATACACGCACACACACGCACACACATCTGTGGACTTTACCTCAAAGGGCTATTCTTCTTCTGAGCTTTTTCTCCAGAAGCTGCTAAAGGCATTAGAGGCACAGATGTAGCTCTGCCAGCCATAAGCTCCCATATGGAAGAGGACAGGCCTTCTTAGCTGAGAGCAGAACGTTCAGCACCGTACCTCCAGCCCACGTCTGCTGCTTTCATTAACACAGAAGTGACACACACAAAATACATCGGCTTGGGCGGGACATACCGTTTTACGGCCAGTGCTATTAAGTTGTGGCCCTTTTGTTGTACTTTTGTTTTTAATTTAAAAGCTTCCAGAATAATGAAATGCATATTTTATGAAAGAAAGGGACAGCCTTTTGGTTTTCTTTAAGTTCCATTGTGGCTATATTTTGGCTTTCTGTGGCCTTTTTACTGCGGTTTGTCTCAAGCGGCCTTTCATTTCTTAGCCTAGCCTTCAATACAGCTGTAAAGAATACTTCAATATTTATTGAGAGAAACAGTTGAACACAATTAACATCCTCTCTTCCTATCTCTTCCTACTCTGTTCCCTCTGCTTCTTCTCTTCCCATCTCCTCTGGTTCTCTTCCCACCTTCTCTGGACCTTCTCTTCTCCTCTGGTTCTTCTCTTCTCCTCTGGACCTTCTCTTCTCCTCTGGTTCTTCTCTTCCCATCTCCTCTGGACCTTCTCTTCTCCTCTGGTTCTTCTCTTCCCATCTCCACTTTTTCTCTTCCCATCTCCTCTGGTTCTTCTCTTCCCATCTTCTCTGGACATTCTCTTCTCCTCTGGTTGTTCTATTCCCATCTCCTCTGGTTCCTCTGCTTCCTATCTGGCAGGCTGCTCCAAGGTGACCTGCATCAGCCTCACCCCGGAGGCGTCCCTGCAGCTGTCGCCCATGCACGGCCAGCAGATCTCCATCCACTTCCTGGACATGACCGACTGCTTCTCCCTGGAGGACGAGGGCCTGCGCACCATCGCCTCCCACTGCCCGCGCCTCACCCACCTCTACCTGCGCCGCTGCTGCCGGCTGACGGACGAGGCCCTGCGCCACCTGGCCCTCCACTGCCCGTCCGTTCGTGAGCTCAGCCTGAGCGACTGCCGCCTGGTGGGGGACTTTGGTCTGCGCGAGGTGGCCCGCCTGGAGGGTTGCCTGCGCTACCTGAGCGTGGCGCACTGCGCGCGCATCACCGACGTGGGCGTGCGCTACGTGGCGCGCTACTGCCCGCGGCTCCGCTACCTGAACGCACGGGGCTGCGAGGGCCTGACGGACCACGGGCTGGGCCACCTGGCGCGCAGCTGCCCCCGCCTGCGCTCCCTGGACGTGGGCAAGTGCCCGCTGGTGTCGGACGGCGGGCTGGAGCAGCTGGCGGCGCTCTGCCGCGGCCTGCGGCGGCTCAGCCTGCGGGCGTGCGAGAGCGTGACGGGCAGGGGCCTGCGGGCGCTGGGGGCGCACTGCCCCGAGATGCAGCTACTCAACGTGCAGGACTGCGACGTGCCACCGGAGGCGCTGCGCTTCGTCCGCCGCCACTGCCGGCGCTGCGTCATCGAGCACACAAACCCCGCCTTCTACTGAGGGGGGAGGGAGGGGGGGGGGTCATAACGACACCATCTTGATCTGGTGAGCTCCTTATTTTGCCTTGAGAATAAATCTATCCATCGCCATCCGCTTATCCGTAGTCGGGTCGCGGGGCCAGCAGCTCCAGCAGGGGACCATAAACTTCCCACATCAACCAGGTCTGACTGGTGGACCCCGAGGCATTCCCAAGCCAGTGTGTGCAAAAGCGTTTGTCGACCGCATGGAGAACGATCGGACCAATCAGCCACCAGCTGACGTTTCCCCCCTCTGGACGGTGTTGTGCAATATCGGCTTACAATTGTTAAGGCCCGGGTATACTTCTGTGGATATGGACAAGCGCTCGAGCTGTTCACAACTAAAGTGTACTTATTTCTCCTCTTATATACTGCCACAGCCTTGTGGGTGTGTTGGCTATTTCTGTATGCCAAAGCAATAAGCCATCTTTACAACCAAGTCTTCTCTACACACAAACGGTTTCCCATGCACAGTATTGGTGTAATAAAGAGATTAGCCGGAAATTCTTTTTTTTTTTACATGCTTAGAACATTACAGTAGAACTCGTCCGTCTGTAGCGGGCTTCAGCCTGTCGCCCACACAACGGGAACACATAGTCGATGCTGCACCTACAGTACTGTGTGTACCGACGGTGCCGATGGCGGTATCTGCGTCATCCGCACCGTGTGCAGACACTGTCCGCAGGAGTAAACCTCGACCTTTACGCACAACCCTTTCCCTTCTTTTTGCATTGACCTAGTTGTTGCTGATAATGCAGTCCCTTTGCAAACAATTCCCAGAATGTATTTAATAGCAGATTTATCTGTAAAGGCAGAGAAATGCAGCAGTTCGTAGCGTAACGACGTTCTGCAAACCTCCAGCGTTCAGCACTGGGCACATGTCGGACTCTTGAACGCATTTGATGTCCTTTGTCTACAACTCTGTTACTTCAAGTCCCTGAATATTATTATAATGTAATATTCTACATTAATAATAAACCTATTTATAAAGAGGTATCGATACATTTGAAGTAAGTGTGTAACTAATGCTGTAATAACGTACATCTAGTACTGTCATGTGTAACCTCGTATTACAGAAAGTGCAAAATGCACTTTAAGCAAATTAAGTGACACTCATTTCTATCAAGGTTTTGTCAGTTGAAGTAGTTTAGCTAACCTGACAAGCCAGAGGAATTGTTGTCACAAGTCCATCTGGGGAACCGTACATTGAAACTGTTTGTGAATGGCTGTACTTTCCAAAAAATACTTGGCAGTTGATTGGATGAACCATCTGGTCGTTTTCGCTGTCGGCACACCTAAAACCACGCCCGCATAGCTATAAACACTACGCTGATTGGAAAGTTCAGTTGCTACTCGGACACATTCAAAATGATTCCTAGGCTTTCCAGACTGATTTTCACGGCGAAATTAAACTGAAGCTGGCTATAGTTTAATAGCTCTTATCACTTCTCAGAGAATTATCATGCAAATAAAAACACTTGCATAGATTTTTTTTTAAATCGACAGAAACACACTGCTGCTACAACTGCACCAATAAATGTGTACTAAGATACTGTTGGAACTCCTGCGATATTCATTGTTTTGCAGATACCAAATATTACCTAAAAATTTATTTTTCCAATGAATTACCAGAATGTGAAATACACAAGATATTTTGCTCATTCCATTTAATAGTGTACAATGTCTAACAATGAATGAAGTTGACAATATTTACATTTTATATTATATTATATATTAATGGCTCAGCTCCACAGTTTTCATGATAATAAACACATGTATTAGGTTGAATATAAACAGAATGCTTTTGCAGAGGAATTGTAGAAGCTGGAGACAGTATGGTTCTATTTTTGCCTGTCATCTTCAGTGGTAAGTATAATAATGCTGTTGCACTACTAGGTATACATTATATTGTCCATACATTTCATTGGTGAAGTAGCCATGATGTGTGACACACATTTTTCTCTTCTTCAACTAAACAGATGCACGAGATTCAGCACTCGGCTGGCTTCTTCAGAGCATACCGCTTACATGATGCAATATACTGCATGTTCTTAGGGTCTGGTTTAGTGAACGCAAGGCCAGGCAGATTTAGACCTCCCCACAGTCACCGCAGAACACTGTCCTTGACAACAGTTGAGACTTGACCTATACAGTACACGGGCTTCGCGAAAGGACTTGTGCCCAAAGATGGAAAGCTCAGCAGAACTGGCATGGTAACTTCATACACACACTAGACTAGTCTGGCATAGACTAGTGCAGTGGCCCCAATCCTGGTCCTGGAGTACCCCTTCCCTGCATGTTGTAGAGGTCTCCCTGCTCCAACACACCTGATTCAAATGCATGGGTCGTTATCAGGCTTCGACCGACCCATGCATTTGAATCGGGTGTGTTGGAGCAGGGAGACCTCTACAACATGGAGGCCAGTGGGGCCGCAGGACCAGGGTTGAGATAGGCTGGTCTAGTGGTCTGGGTTTTCTACTCCCATCTAGAAGGTCATAGGTTCAAATGCCACCTGCAGAAGATGGTGGTGCCGGCTACAGTACTGTCCTTCCTCAGAAACATGACATCACGTCACCAGGCCAATGACAAGGCTGAGCTCTGAAGCGTAAATTTACCTGAGATGTATACAGTAGTTATAAAGTGCATATGTTACAATATGGTCTCTACAAAACAAACAAAGCCTATATAATGATATGTTGACAATAAAGTAGACACAAGCTCAGGTGCACAGTTTGCAGTTAATAGTTTGCTGTTTAGTTAGGATCATAAATGAGGTTGGTGGTGTTGGCAGTGTTGCTGGGCAACGGGCAGGGGCTCGTGCAATCTTCTTCTGCAGTGGCACTCGGGGGCACGTGGAGATGCTGGTGCAGTGGGTGTCCCTGTCGTCTGGGAGGAACGCACGCACACACGTACACACACACACACACAGGTGACCTGATAATGGACAGATCAAGCATAGTGAGCCACTTATTGACATTGTATGTTTAATTGTATGTAGACGTTTTACGTTGGCCTCTTTGCCAGGTCTGTCTTGTAAAGAGATTTAATGTCAATGTGTATTTTACCTGGTTAAATAAAGGTATATTATACATATCCTAATAAATAAAGAAATCTCCTAATAAATGAAATAAAAGTTAAATATAGGCCTATCTGTGGGATGACAACCTGGCGTATGTTTACTAATTTTAAAAGGTTTATGACAAATTAGTTAACCTTTTTCAGTTGTTTTGAGTTGTAGTTTTAGAGATTATCAATTATCATTATCAGCCATGATGCATGGCATTAAAAAAAACATTTATTTTCGATTTTAAAATCTAATTAGATTGTGTATGCTATGTGAGGATGCACAAGAGTAAAACTATAGGCCTACACTGTGAAACTGCACCAATAGGCATTAATAGACATGTTATAGTGTTTTTACAACCATGAAGAAACAAAAGTACCTTGGATTTAATCTTATGTAGCTCAGATGAAACCTTTCTCAACTTCCTATCTAGTTCTAGGCACTTCTCATTTAGCATCTCTCTGTCTCTCCTCTCCTTCAAAAAGTCTTCCTTGTAAACATCTGCCTGTAAAAGAGAGACACACGATCCATGGTAGAAATGGGATGGGGAGAATGTGTTTCAACAAACCGCTTTACCAACCAAGTGTAACCTACCTGATGCTTCCAGACGTCCACGTGTGTTTCTCGACAGCCCCCTCGATCTTCAAGAGGTAATGACGTCAGAATGGCCTCCTCCAGGGCCTGAGTCGGCACAATGAAACCGCAGAAATAAGAGTGTAAGATAGTTATCGCTAAACACCTTGCGTAATATGAATGTTTGCCAGATGATAGCATATTATGAATCAGATGCGGTTTAATCCGGGGTTTCCGACCCGCAGCCATATAAGCGAATGACTCACTTTATTGAGACGTCGGATCTCCTCTTGTTGATGCTGCCCCCTTCTGGCCAGAGTGTCATTCTGCTCCCTCAGCTGATCTGCTTCCTGCTCTGCTCTCACCAACTCAAGAGAGACGTTCTCGTTTCGTTTCTGATAGTTTCGAGACCAGTTATTGAAAGGTGTTGTTATTAAAAACGTACATCTTAAACATTTGGCATATTAAAAACGTGCACTTTACAAATGTCTGCCTCTGCAGCTAAATTAATATAAGACCGCATTTACCTTAATGCACTCCGCAGAATCTTTTAGGTGTTCCTGTAAAAGCTTGTTGTTTTCACCTATTTCACATGCCTCTTCTTCATCAGTCTGATTGTGTTTGTGTTTGACAGTTGTTTTAAGCCTCTGGACCTAGTAAGCATTATTTGTCAAAATTCTAATTCGATTAAATATGATACTTGACAAAATAAATAATAAATAAATAAGCTCTGTACGATGAATGTTGTCTTACCTTTTCTTTATAATACTGCAGCATTGAATGGTATTGTTCTGCCCATTTCTTATTAATGTTAATAAGCTGTGTGAGACACGCAATAAATTACATATTATGAATAAAGAGAAAATGTGACAATATTAAAATAAATAAATAAATATAAAAGACATCGAATTATAGTTCAAAAGACCACTCACTGCTCCTCTCTGATTTTCCAGGGAGGATATGTGTGCCCTCAGCGCCCCTTCACAAACAGTGGTAGACATTTCTGTCTGAAAGAAATGACAGAAAACCACCAAACTAAAATACAACGTCCTCAGCAGCTTGTCGTACCACTTTGTGAGATCACTTACATTATGCACCCTGTACGTGTTATAATTACTGCCTCCTTCCAGTAACACTAGGAAGCATTATTTCCTGGACAAATGTGGTTATAGAACGTGTGTGTGTGTGTGTGTGGGGGTGGGGGGGGGGGGGGTGGGGGTGGTGGTAATATGAATATGCAATTGAAGGAAACCCGCTGTGTCACAACTTCCAATAGTTTGGCATTAGCCGACAGCGGGTATCGTGTCCATACCTGTGCAAGGCGCAATACGTTCGGAAGGCGATCCGCGTCTTGATCACTGTGTCCCGTGACAGCATGACCCTCGCACCTTATACAGATGTGAAATAGGCTAAATTAAGTTTTGTTCTCGCAAGGGCACAGCTTGCTTACAACAGACAAGGGCTTTACCTGTCTGGTGACGGGTAGAGTCGATGACCTTGTATAAAATGTGTGTCCTTCGGATCCATGGCCGCATACGTTGGAATTTCCATAAAATGACTCCTGCCATGTGAAATATTTAAAATTCAAACCAGAGATGTGTGAAACCAGTGAGGAGTTAAATCTTCGATAACAATCTAACATTTGTAAATAAATGGAATGCATTACAATATGACGAGGCAACAGATCATATACTAAATAATAAGAGAACGAACATTAAAAACATACCCGGCCAAATAGTAATCATTCACTGCTTGACTTCGGCTGGTGAACACGACGATCGCACTCGCAGTGGCTGTGGCGAGTGCGTGGGAACCAAAGCGCCTTTATGGAGGAGATCCTCTCATCTGCTACAGGGTATAGCTACATCATGCTGTTGTTGGGATTCCCTCACACACCATGACAGCGTTTATCGGAGGAGAGGAAATTAACGCAAGCTTCTGTGACTGGCACTGAAGTGGTGGTTATGTATTCGATGGGTGACTAAGATCAACTGGCTCACCGCAGCGGTATTTTGTCAGTGTACAGGCCTCTCCGATAAACACCAGTATGTGCTAATAGTAGATATTTGACACAGATTCACACACCTACGAGCAAATCACACGCACACACACGCACACACACACACAGGAGTCGTTGATAGGC
This sequence comes from Typhlichthys subterraneus, assembly GCA_027564835.1. NCBI lineage: Eukaryota > Metazoa > Chordata > Actinopteri > Percopsiformes > Amblyopsidae > Typhlichthys > Typhlichthys subterraneus. The sequence continues at coordinate 3,382,449 of JAODUH010000013.1, read as the reverse complement.
CTATATACATATAGAATACATTGGCCCGCCAGCAAACACACAAGTCCAACATTTGACAATAGCCACATTATCATTTTTCTGTTTTCAAATAGGTTGACTCAGAATTGGCCCGACTGTGTCAGTAAAGAATGACGGGGGAATTTACCCAGCAACTCCTCCCTCAGTAACTGCATGGGCTGACTGACTAAGCATAAGCTGTACAGTTATCAGGGTGTGTCAGAATACCTTTATGAGCCATATAGGCTACTGTATGAGTGGTTAAAATAGCAACTCGAAAGTGCGGTTATTTGTGCTTTCAAATCATTATCAAGTCACTCATCTAGTTTTTGATAATTGGTAATTGTGTGAGCATGTTCTGTTCTTTAGCAATTCTCTAGCAGGTGAACCTATTTATTCCAAGTTGACTATTTGGAATTTTGGGTAGGTTACTTTTTAAATGTAATCCGTTACAGTTACTAGTTACCACCAGATTAAAATTCTAATGAGTAACGTAATTTTTAGATTACCTAAATTTAGTAACATAATCTGATTACTTTCCATTACTTTTAGATTACTTTACACATAAACACTGTTCTTTGAAATGCCATCCAAAGCAATTTACTCCATTGGCTCGCCAAATCTTTCTATTTTTGTGACCGTATATGTTGCGCAGGGGATCACATTAAAGTAGGACTTTATTTCAATTATTGATTAACGTTAATGGATGGTTAAAATGAGTAGATTCAATTGTTTTATGCATTTTTCTTCTGCAAACTTCCCTTTTATGTTTGAAAGTAGTCCTAGCAGTAATTATCTAATTTAAAAAAAAATACCTGTAATCTGATTCCACTATTTTATCTGGTAATTGTAATCAGATAACAAGTAACTGATTACATGTAATCAGTTACTTCCCAACCCTGGCTATTGACACCCCATTTTGCAGAAGTTGTTGGAAAGCACATGGAAAGTTAAAACACACTATTTGACTGAATGCAGAAAACAAATATATGTTAGGCCTTTGGCACTTCTACAAACATATCTGAGAATGGCAATAATTTATACTATCAGGATCATGCATCAGATATGATACTGTTCTGGCTGGGAACTACGTTTCCCATAGAAAAAACCTTCACAAATGTGCCATACATTTTGTATAAACAGTCACTGTATCACTGTATCTGTTCTCTCTAGAGTGGACTGAAAACGAATATGGCCTATATTTGAAATAGACAAAGTACACCTTTACCTACAGCGTGTTGATCCACACAGAAATATCACCCGCACAAACCCCAATTTCTGACCTGAATGGTTTATAGTTTCAAACACTGGCCACCAACGGGAGGGGTAGAGAACAGTGCGAGTCAATTAGTAATGTGTGTGTGTGTGTGTGTGTGTGGGTGTGTGCGTGCTTCTGACACGCAGTCTTCAGTGTAGGAGGGACATGAGCTTTTAGTGTTTCAAACCAAGACAAAGATATGTGTTATTGGTTTCAACCACAAGAGCAAAGCTGAGCGTGCAGGTTTCACTTTAGGACGTGTGTCTGATGGTGACAGATATGGGGTGAGCTGGATGCACTAACATAATCTATTGTATATACTGTAGACTGCCTGCTGTGAGTGACAAAAAAATTTAAAAGTTAAATTTCCATGCTTAGCTTTTCAGCGAATATTTTCAAATTTTCGAGGCCACATTAAAGGTAAAGTCAGCTATTGCAAGCTAAATGTAAGCAAATACACTTCTTGTCAAATTCAACAAATATAGATCTGCTCGCAATCTTACCTTTCTCTGTGCGTGTTGAAAAATGTCCTGGCTCCGTAAATAGGAACATAAACGTGGCGAACACCGTTCGTATCACTACGCTCGTAGCACTACGCTTTGCTTCACAATACATTTTGACGTGTGATGCGGTGCCGCGGAGGACCGCAGAGCGATCTGATCTGATTTGAAGTTAGCAAGAATGACTGACCCTGCCTTTAACACATATTCATGTAATACTGCAAAAGTACAATAGTAACATGTATTACATGTATTGCAAGTGCTTCTACCATTTAAGGCTTGGTTAATGCTTATGTTAACATAAGGTATTTTTCTTGTTAAATTCAGTGACACAATTAAATATAGATTTAGCCACTGTTTACATGTTCAGCATGTAAAGCAATTCATAAAAGTTTAATATAACTGGATGGATCACCATAGCATGAATATGAAACAATTACATTACGAAAAACCTTATGAATTTATAAAATCCCTCCAATATAAGTTAATAATATGAATATGTAAAGGAAAGAGACAACAACATGAATGCAGTATAACTACAGTACAACTTTGTTACAGTCCCACTAGCTGGCACAATAATGTCTATACACAATCTTGTTGTGTGTTCATAGTATATAAGGTCATTGGGTGAATACTATTCACTGATTGAATGATTGTCTACTTCCCTACTTACTCTATCCTACAGAAAATGTGGAATATTTGTGATACAAATCTTCTGAAATGTATTCCTTCCTAATACCAGAAACTTATTTTATATAAATAAATAACTTCTAAATAATAAATAAATAACTTGATGAAGCAAAGTAAAGCTTAACTTATTTTTATTATTGATTTAGTTATACCACTGTCAAACCACTAACAATTGAAGCATTTTCAAAGAAAGTGTTTTGAAACCAACTCTAAAATATCAACTATTGATTAAATCACCACCAATCAACAAACTAAATATTGCTAGAAATTAAAATATAATATATATTTAATATCACATCACTGAAAAAAAGTAACACCAGTGACACAATCTAGTCTAACCCCAATGGCAGTATTTAAAATCATCCATTTCAAAATGTTTTTACAGTTAATTTCTTTTGTCCACAAATATATGGAATACATATAATCTTTATATTTAGGTAACTTATCTCTGATGCCTGTATAATCTTAGCTTTTCAGGTGCACTCAATTTCATCACCTGACAAAAGGAAATGTTCACCAATGACACATTTTTTTACAATGCCTATGTTTTTATTTATGAATTTTTAATGTACATGTACATTTAATTAATGAAGAAACAATATTTTAAAAAAGTATATGGCTTCACTTCCAGGTAAATTAAACAATGAACATTATATTATTCAACTTAGTTGGAAAGTCTATATATTGAATATATATTATTAATGTGATTATTAGATAAATTAAAATTATTGCAAGATTCAGCACATTTTAGTTGGCTTACAACCAAGCTCGTTGATAGACTGGAGATTAGATCTAAAGTTAAACAGAAATGAAGATCGGCTGAACACACTGTAATGTTTGTACACACACACACACACACACACACCCGCACACACACACGCACACACACGCACACACAGACACATTCAAACACTTACTGAGTAAACTCCTTGCAGTCGTATTTAATATTTTCAGCCAGTTGTTTATTCAGGTTGTTTAAAGACTTATTGCCACAGTTTGTTCTAAAGAAAACACACACACCCACACACACACCAGAATCCATTATCTGTCTTTCCTACATGTAAATACTGCATCTAAAAAAAAAGCATTAACCAATGTCCATGATGCCTCAGACCTTTACATATTTAGAGGGAATAACAAAAGCAAAACAAAGCAATCTTACCCGCCCTTTTCTGGGGTGACCAGAAGAACAGTGAGGCTCTTCACTCTAGTAGAGCTAAGTCTCTTTACCTCAACGGTGGCAAAAACACTTGAAGGAATAAAACAGGAGGTTTTCAGAGGTGTTCCCAGACAGCAGTCTAGAATAAATATCATATACTAAAGATACAGTAGGCGCATGCATGTTTCACAAATAAATTAAGTAAGTGCCAGTTTAAATTGAGATGGCTGAGTCAGAAGTTATTCCGTTAATTTGACATAAAGTGTACTAACTTACTATTTCTGAATTTACCTTGTGTAGTGTTTGGGTGAAATTGACCCATAATAACAAGATCTTTTTCTTTTTCTTACTCACTGCAGTGGAGAATCTATTCCAAAATGAGCGGACAGGGTTGTTCTCACAGTCAGTCCATTTTGGGCAACCGGTGGTAAATGTTTCTAGAGTTTTTAAGACACAAATGCCCACACACACACACACACACGCACATGCACACGCACACAAGTTTTAACATAACAGAGTGGCTGCAGATGGGGAACAAGTCCCCAATGATACCTTCTGACAGCAGCTTGAAACAAGAGGATTGGAAATGTGTGAATATTCTGCATAGTGGAACTTTAAAGATCGTTTTAGAGTAGTTATGATATATATATATATATGAGAGAGAGAGAGAGTATATAGGCCTTACCATGGCTCCCCTCCTTTCCACACCAAGTCAGTCCATCCAATACAAAGCCCAACAGAGTGTCTCCAGCGGTGAAAAAACATTTTTTCTCTTTTTTCAAATTGTCAAGCAAGCCTTTAGTTTTACTCCAGAACAGGGTCTAAGCAGAGGGCAGACAATAGAGATGTTCAAGGAAGCATGCTATTATTGTAAAGCTGATGTCGTTTTTGTGGAAATGCACAAGAATATTAACGATATATGATATTTACTGGCTTGCATGCATTTATGGGTTCTTCATTGATGAGAAGGTCATATGCTTCTGTTGGAACCTTACATGGGTCCTTTCCTACGTATGCTTGTTCAAACGTCTTCCATAGTTTTTCACATCTTAAACAAATCAATAGTATTTGTTAACTATTAGAATGTCAGTTTAAAGCTCCCCAGAATGTATTTATATAAATACCTATTGGTTGGGAATTTCATGTCATATGAGCTTACAACTATCTGTAAAAGTATAATGAATTAACAAGTATTTGCTAAATATTTCCTCATACTACTATGGAAGACCTAAAGTTACATTGAATTCAGATTCAAATTTCTTGTGATAACGAGATAATCATGTTATCATGTGAAAACAATGCATCATTTTACAGAGATGACCAATTAATGATTGCGTTAACACAGGAAAACAGATTGTAAATAAAATGTCAATTCATGGCACTTTAGGGATTCCATAATATTTTACTACTAGTCACATACTAAAATATTAATGTTTTTTTTGCAACTTTTATCAAACTATAAGCAAAGAGGCAATTAAAATCTAATACTTAAAAATGTAAAATAAATGTTTCATATAAATGACTCATAAAAAATGTATCTTACTGTTCAGATTTGCCAGGGAACTTCAGACATTTTAAAGTAAAGTTGGATTTGAACTCTTCAGCCAATGAAATGGCAACAAGACTAAATAGGAGGATAGTACGGATATCCATAGCAAGAATGATGATTGTTGCTACTAAAGCCTACACGTGTCTGCGAAGAACCTGCAAAATGCTGTGGGGTGAACGGTATATATTCAGTGATTGGACCCTTATTTTATTGACCGTTGGATCTCATTTGCCTTTTCCTCATTCATAGACAAAGAACAGATTACTGCATTGCACGTTATCTTGTGGTGTCAAATGCTGTGGAAATGAAACGCACCTTACTGCACAATGGGATACATTTTGTTTAATGTATAACTGCTAATTCTTGTCCCATGACACCTATTGCATAACAATCCTGGATGGGTGTATTCCTCCCTCTGTGGTCTCTTCCCAAGGTTTCTTCCCCTTTTTACCCATGGGATTTTTAACTGAAGTGTTTTCTTTTCCCGTGGGGAGGAGCAGGTTTAGGGGTTGTTGTTTGTTTCCATGTGCAATATGAGTTGTACAGCCCTTTGAGACTGCAATGTGATTAAGGATATAAATAAACGTGACTTGACATTCCAGCCACTGCAACACCATGCCACAGGTCAGATAATCCTACATACAGTAGTACTAGGTATATGGTATGTGTCTCCAAAATAACTTAACAAAATGAGCAGACAGCGTGGTTCTCAATCACCATCATGGATGAATGTTTATACACATGCACACGTGTGCACACACATTGTATATTATACGAAAACAGGGTTAGAATGCTTAGCAGTGTTCCTGGGTTGTCCTTGCGTCTCTCTGCCTACACTTCCCCTTCCAACCTGTGGATGACCTGGCTGCCTTCCCTGTCCCCAATCTGTAATCATCCCTGTTAGTATTGATTAAGTTAGTAGCAATGTTTTAATACACCACCAGGGGGAGTAGTCAGACAAACAATACAGTTTTTTCTATGTAGCAGGAGACTGCTCGTTCTTCGATACAACTGCTGTTTACCGTCTCAGACTATATGAATCTATATGCAGATATATAAAGTTATTTCCCTGCGTTATTGGAAGTACGTTGTCCTTACTTTAAGCATTAAGTTACCACAATCCCTCATTGTGTTAAATACCGTTTTTTGCCTGCCCTCTGCTGGATCACTTGTATATATTCCTTTGTCTAGTTGTGTTTGTGTTTTTTGAATTTTATTTTACCTTTATCTAACCAGGACGTCCCATTGAGATTAAACATCTGGAGCAGGGGAGGGCCATTATTTTCACCTGGGGGCCACATGGAACATGTCAGAGAACTTTGTGGGCTACAATAACCAACATGCTAAAACATTTTAAAACACAAAATAGCTAACTTTGTTAACTTGCATATATAAATATATGCATAAATATGCAAGTTAACAAAGTTCGCTATTTGTAGCTATTTTATAGGCTAACCCTATGCAACAGTTCAATTTCAATAAAAAACAAAAACAAAAAAAAAACATGAATTTTTCTTTATTCCACCTTTGTTATGACTTTAAATTCATCAGTGGATATAACGTGTCTAATTTTAGAAAATTTTGCAACCTTCATCATACCATCAAATTATAGATAATATATGTATAATAGCTTATGCTGCACTAATTAACATTGACTGACTAATGTAAATGATCTAAAACATTCAGGGTGCACCAGATCTTTTGGGGCCCTAGGTGAGAAAAACATAAAAAGTAGTGTGCAACAAGGTACATTTAATTCAATAAAACTTTAGGCCTATATTTTACATAAAAAAAGAAAATGATTGTGCTGTATATATTAATGTCAAAGCAATAAATCATTATAGTTATTGTTTAAAATAAACTGGGATTGGCAGTCGAATCTAATGCTTGAATGCTCGACTATTCGGGATCACCCGTAGCTTCTACCTCTCTTTTAGAGAAGATGAAATCTTCACATAGATGGCCAGTTAGTTGGATCAAGTAACTGAATATTACTGTTAAGAACTGATCAGTCTGGGTGTTTAATAGCAATGGATTATGTAGGCCTTCAACTAAAGTGATTCTGTGTTCCACTGTAATTCATATTTGGCACAGGATTAAAAGGATCTAGAAGACAATGTTGATTTAGCCCAACATGACAGTGTCTCTCTCCAACATTAGAATGAACACTTGGAGAGGGTGGATGTCTTCCACACCTGCAGTGTATTTGTAAGGTTTCGAATGCATGAGGCAACAACGAGGGAATAAGGAATAACATAAAAACAGTATTCAGCAGAGGGTCCACGTTGTGTCCCTTAGTTAAAGTTAGAATATCTGAGCCATCCATATCTTTGTTATAAATATTATTTATTTTAAATATCTTAGGTCACCTCTTTTTGCAATTTGAGGATTATATGATGTAATTAGGTAGTGTGTTTTGAAATTTGTATAACGGCCTAATGCTATAGACTACTTCTGCTATCATTATTCTAACAGAATGATGTGCACGTATGATAACTGGTGTATGACCTGTTAAATATTGATATTGAAGTCTTGAAGAACACTGGCTTGCCTAGAATTATCAATATCATTAGTTGACAGCTGGCATCATATCCACAATGCTAATGTCAGTCAGCTTTGTGTATAGGCATAAACATAAATGGCAACATATAGGCTACATCTAGACTCATAACATGTATTTATAATAATTAACTTGCTACAGTATACTTCATAAATACAACAGAAGCTACTGTAGCCAGATTTGTGCATGGGTTGAAATAACATAAACACACAGCAACAAATATTCAGTGAGATTAAAACATGATTGTCTGTCACAGAGCACCTCTAGCCCTTTGTTAGTCTTGCGAGACCATCCTGATCTCATGAGCTTCAGTTTAACTTCGCTGTGAGAATCAGTCTGGAAAGCCTCGTTATAATTTTGAATGTGTCCGAGTAGCAACTGAAACTTCCCATCAGCCTCGTGTTTATAGCTATACAGGCGTGATTTTCCAATCAGCGTCATGTTTATAACTATAGGGGCGTGGTTTATGTGTTATGTGTGATTTTAAAAAATGGCTATAGTATTTATATATTTCTTGGGCCTTTTGATATTCGGGGGCCCTAGGCCAGGGGTTCCCAACGACCGGGCCCCGGACCGGTGCCGGGCCGCAAAGCACTACCCACCGGGGTATGGGTAGCTAAAAATAAATTACGTACAATGATGACTAGGCCAAGTTCAACACCGGCCTCCCACTCCGGTACAGTAGGTGGAGCCTATGCACCTTTCAGTTGATTG
>JAODUH010000013.1:3353384-3367030 GCA_027564835.1 Typhlichthys subterraneus | reverse complement strand
TGCAACCCCCCCCCCCCCCCCCCGCCCATCTTGGACACACAATGCCAGCGCTGGAATAGTGATGCGTGGCGCGCGGTCTGCATCGTTTCCTTTGAGCTCCAGTTCTTCCACACGCTCACAGAACGAACAGCTAAAGTACAGTGGACAGTGAGGAGATTCTCTGAAAGTGACTACGTGTATTGGATTAAAATCGCTGGCTACACCTTCAAATAGGATCTTTTGGGACCAGACTGCTGGCCCACCGCCAATGAGCGGCAAATTAATCAGGGTCACTTAGAAACAAAATGGCTTCAGCATGATAGTGAGAATACCGACCACGGTGTCTTCCAGTGCAACCGAATTACTGGAATAATAACAAGATGGAGCATTGTAATGCATTTCAATTGGAATACAAATGAAATGCTTCTGGTCTCTTACTGAGATAATCTTGTTTTTAGATTTTAAGATCTACTTGGACTTTTCTAATATAAATGGCTTATCTAGTGACTTAAATTAAGTACATTTGCAGAAAGAAGAAATGTTAAATTTTCACTTACTGCACTGGCAGTAAAAATTGCTTGTTTTAGGCATAAAAAAGCTCATAACTAATATATTGGCACTTATATTTGATAGGGCATTTTTTTGCAGTGCTGTGGGCGAGTGTCACCAGCAGCATTTTGCTGTGGAGGCTGGCGTAGGCAGCGCCCAGAAAGCTAGATCTACCATGCACGGCCTGAAACAAAGTCGATTTATCCGAAAACAGTTTGCTGCAGAAATACCATGGCCTCACGTACAGTAGGTACTTAAAGGTAAAGTCAGCTATTTGTAAGCTAATACACATTTTTGTCATATTCAGCAAATATCTCCTCATGTTTAACTAACTTACTGTTCTCTGTGCGTGTTGAAAAAATGATCTACTACTTCTACACAGCCCTGGCGCCGTTAAATAGGATCATAAACAAAGTGGCGAAAACAGCTAACATCAACAAAGTACTACGCTTTGCTTCGAAATGCGTTTTGATGAGTGGAGCGGCGCCCCAGACATGCAGAGGGATTTTTGTTAGCAAGTGTTGTCGTAATATGCTCATAATATGCTCAAAATACCCATTAACACCCCAGAGTTAAATTATAGGCAATATTATGGTGAAATCCGTGTACCTCCCCATTGACTTGCAGGGGAACGCTGGGTCGTTCTAATTGTAAAGGTGCATTTATTGTCACACACATAGCGAAATTCATTCTCTGCATTTTACCCATCTCTCAAGGGAGCAGCGCCCAGGGACCAACTCCAGATTGGAGCCAGTGTTACTGGTCACATGACACTGGCTTGAGGGTGAACCTAAAATGTTTGTAGATAGTGTTGTAAACTGGAGTACCCGGAGAAAACCCACGCAGACAACATGCAAACTCAACACAGAAAGGTTGACTGGGGTTCAAACCCAGGACCTTCTGGCTGTGAGGTCACGGTGCTATCCACTGGGCCACCGGTACGCCGTCCGTTGCACGCTCTCTGTTATTCCAGTCTCTCTGGATAAATAGTGCACGTGAGAAGGTCACACCAGACTGAAGGTCAGGAGAACGGCGCCCCGTGAGATAAGCTCACCTCACGCCGTGGCAGGGTTGCTTGGATACCGTGCAATGACTATAAATTCTAATTAGCAGTTTTGTGATTTACGATCTCTGCTGGCAGCCTCATCGTGTCTGAGGTGCTGGTGATCCGGTGGCCTCTGCCAGCTTATAGAGACCACAGCCGTGATGGACGATGACTCAGAGATTGAATTAAGCAAGGCAAAAACCATGTAGGCCAAATTATTTCAACAAAACAAAATGCTTTGTCTAACGGTGTGGGTGATTCTGTGTTGAAGGGTCAGTGTCCTAACAACCTCTCGATGCCAGGCCAGCATGCATCTCCGTGTCTCCAGATATCGCTTGTTATTTTTCATATGATAACACCACATGATTACATAAATCGCTGGTGTGCATTCTCACAGCGGCTCCCACTACACCGATATAAATCCCTGTTACATTTCCTGAAAGCTTGAATCCTGCCCCGGGGACCACGAGCTCTGCCAGTGATTAGGCAAACGGAACCCTCCCGGAGCCCTGCTCTTTGAATTAAGTCCCCCGCCCCTGCACCCACACGGCCCTCGCTGGGGTTGGACGGTGCAGGCTAATTGGTCTTGGGGTTGGTGAACGGTGTTTGGCAGCAGCCCTCTGGGAGTCAGGCAAACCGGGGCCCCACCGATTCCCTTAGCACCCCCCTCCCCCCCGAAGGTCTAGGTTGCTGGTAACCTGACATGCCAGATGGATTGTTAGTCACAAGTCCATCTCGGGAGCCGTACACTGAAACTGTTTGAAAATGGCAGGCACTTTCAAAAAATACTTGGCAGTTGATTGGATGAACAATCTGGTCGTTTTCGCTGTCGGCACACCTAAACCACGCCCGTATATAACTATCAGCATGACGCTTATTGGTAAACTCTGTTTCTACTCAGACACATTTGCAATGATTTCTAAGCTTTCCAGACTGATTCTCGCGGCAGTTAAACTGAAGCTCGCAAGATCAGGATGGTCTCCTGAGGCTAATACACTGGAGCCCTAAGGGATGAACTTGAACCCGTCCATCAGTCAGTACGCTGTCCATTAACCCCAATATGGTCGGACCACGTTTTTCATTGATGTTTGTCGTTTACTCTGCGCTGTATGAACTGTGCCTTTCTCTGGTTCCTTGTCATGGAGATTAAAGGTAGAACATTAATTCTGCTCAGGTATTGTTCATAAATACACTAGTACCTAAGGAAATATCCTGCCTAAAACGTGGGGTTTTAAGATACTAGTGTACACATGGTTTCTGTTTTTGCAATAAATTGCAGGTGCGTGACCTGATAGGGGGAAAACAAACACAAAAGGTTGGGAACATGAAAGCACAGTGAAACGGCGAAGGACCAAGGCAACTCAGAACAAAGTTTTAGGTTATTGATGCATTTTGAGTGTGCAGCAAAAAAATAACTCTGTGAGGGTGGGGGGTACTTTTAATAGTATCTTTAAACAGTTTATATAAAGGTTAAAATCATAGAATTTTTTTTGCTAAGGATTTTCTTTTCTAAGCTCTATTTGAGCGTTAAAGTGGCCAGCATACTGTGAATAAAGTTGAACTTCTTTCATACCCAAACAAAGCATAAACAAAACTCAGTGGAATAAAGTCCATGAGATAATAAGGGACTCAACCCTGTGAGATTTAGACCAGAGTTCTGTAAGCTCTTTGTTATGACATCTCAGATATAGCAAGAAACCCCTTTTCCTTAACAAAAATAATAAGACAATTCCAAATAACGGTTGGGATAACAAGCATTGGTTGAAATGCTGGGCTTTATTTCCTTGTTTATATAAAGGGTTAGCCCTGATGCTGGCGTTAGTGCTAATAAACAATCAGGGAAATCATTATTGATTGGGGTGTTGAAAGTTGACCACTAATCCCTAGTCTCGCAGGGTGAAGGGATCAATAGCTAGTTACGCATAATGAGCGTGCAGGCTTCACAGTGCCACAACAATAGTATTTCATTTACATTGTATACATATTTGTAAAGCAAACCATTGAGATTTAGGACAGATTAATATAGCACTCCATCAGTTTTGTTTAATAACTAGTGTGTCAGACATGGCCAGGGAAACACAGCACATGGGGCATAATGTGTACAGTTCTCAAAGTGATTTTCATTTTTTGGCAGCGGTTGCCTGTTAGCAATTTATAGCAGCATACTGTGAGCATGTCTAGCCATTTCTGTCAAAATTCACCACCCCGTCCAATTACTTAAGCTCTGTCTCTGAAACAAATGTTGCTGTAACAATACTGCCAAAAACCAAACTCTGAGCGAACTAGGAGCTCATAACATCCCTAATGCTCTTTTGAAATCAAAAATACTCTTGAGAACTCGTGGCGTTATAGGTGGAGAAAATAACATTACACTCTGAGGCTAATCAGATCGGTACAAAACAAACCCCCCCCCCCAGAATGCAAATTTCTGTGATTATATTTCACTTGCTAGACCCTTGTTTTTCTGTTTTATAAACAAACAGTAATTAAAAGTTAAGGTAAACTAATGCCGCCGCTGGTCACAAAATACCACCATGGCTAATTACTTCCAGAAGGCACATGTTCCCCAAACTATTTTTCCCCATTTTTTACGCTGAAAGTATAAATGAAGCACGTGTATCTTCTGACCCGTCAAGGGCAGGACGGAAGTCATACCGAGCAATCGCTAAGCCATTATCGCAAATAGGAATTTGCTCTTCAAGGACAATACAATTGTTCTTGACTCAGAGTCCCGGTGCCAATTGTGTCTTGATTAGACATAATACCTCAGATAACGACACACAATCCTTTTACCATTATTAGGATATTTGGTGTTTCCATTATGCACAGATTTATCACCAATAAGCTCTTGTGTTTCTGAAAATATAGCATGAAGGACAGACAAAGAAATGCTGACATTCCTCCATGTCTTAAAAATAGGGCATCTTACGTCTATAAGATATGAAATCTGAATATATGCGGCTTTGGATTTATGCATAGAAAATATTTTAAAAGGTGTATAAATATTTCAGCGTTACAAAGAAAAGTCATGAATGACAGGACCTCCATTTTGATGCAAGTCCTTTGGTGACTCTTGTCACTGTGTTAGGAATGCTTTGATGTTCTGTGTATGAAGGAACCTGAATAATAATTACTTCTGGTGCGTTGCTGCAAAACCTTAACAGACGATGGATATGCCTTGCTCAATGGCCTCATTGTCGCATAAAATATATATTTTTTAGTTGGATTAGTATTAGCCTCTCTTTGTATATGTTGTAGATTTGCTTAATTTTACCTTGGAAGACATACAGCAAATGTATCAATATTCACTACTGACTTACTGACTATATATTGAGTTGAAAGATGGACAGTTTATGGATTTTATATTTAATGCCTGTAACGCAACGCATCGACATATAGCCTTCTGTGTAGGGGCGAAGGTGCGCTCTTGACAAAACTTTCCCCAGCTCATTTGCAAAGCTAGGTTAAGCTTATGCAAAACAGATGCATCATGGGTACGTACTTAAGAGGCCCGGAAACAAATGCTTTCCCCTCCTCCCGTCGCCGTGACGTGCGAGTGACAGCTATTTAAATGCAAACTGTCATTAGCAAACACAACCCTGCGCGACACCTGCTTTAATCACGGCAACAAAAGCGCAGCGAGTAGCCAGGCAGGGCCGCCTCACCGTGTGATATTCAAATGAGGGGGCGGTGTAACATGCAAACACAACAACTTCAAAGAAAAGGTGGCGAGGCAGAGACGCAGGCTCGTGTGCCTTCCAGCTCCTGCGTTAATCAGTTCCATTTTTAACGTGATTAAAGAGAGAGAAGACCAAAAGTCGTTGAATCACTTACCCTCACAACAATGGGAGATTGCACCATTATTGTGTCTAATGTTGTCTTTGTCGAACGCTCAATAACGCCCGCAGCCGCGTTCGCGTGTTGCGAGCGACTGCAGTGATGTCTGGTGGCTGGTGCAAAACATTTTTCGGGTCGAAAGGAAACTTCTAACCTCAGGAGTCAGTCTGCGTGGCCAACATCTGCGTTTCAGCGCTTGTCTCTTAAAGGGGTATTGTGTAATATCTAGCCACTAGGGGGCACATCAAGGCAAAGGAAGGTCACCAAACGGCAGTATGCTCATGTGCTCTACATAGGCCCTTCAGAGTACACGCGCTAGTCCTTACGTGTTTCTCATTTAAAGGTGTTGTAAGCTATTTTATTCCAATGCACTTATTGTGTAATTCAGGGACTAGCTCCTCGCTGTGTGCTAGCTGTTTATTCTGTGTGCGCTCTAAAAATAATAATATGGTATTTCTGCACAGTCTGTAAAATAACATAAACAAGTTGTACATACTGTACCGTGCAACACTGTCCCAGCTTTGGCAACGCATTGCAGAGCTTCTGAGGGGCACCCCAGGGAACTGAATGGGAAGGAGTTTTTCCGTATTTATTTTATGTTTTTTTCTTCATGAGTTCATATATCAACTCATCACTCTAACTACACCTTTAATGCATGATCCTGATTAATGCAGTGATCCTTTCACTATCATGCATATTATTCATTTGTTCACTTTGTCAGTTTAGTCACATCACACTGCAAACCATGCAAATACAGGCTTGGAGAGTTTAGTTTGCACAGTATTTACATGTGTAAATACACAGTGTCCAGGTAGGCTCTGTTTGTATCCCTTCTATATTGTACATGCCTTTGTATTCATCCTCTATTTCACAACGTGTCACAGCAGTCATATGTTTGCACATGTCACTTCTGACTCTGTTGCTGCTTATGCTGTCCCCAGGGTGCCACAACGACTGTGGCTCAAGCGCGATTTTGTTTTTAATTAGGACTGTTTGTAGATTAAACATATATACCGACACACAAATATCGCAGCCGAATGAACATTTTCATTACCGCCACAGCGGCTCACTAGACACTAGCCCGATTTAGACGCTTCGCAGATTTGACTAATTCCAGAAGCTCATCGCACATCTGGACCGGCCACGGCAAGAGATGTGTGTATGCATGTTGCTCGTATTACTATAACTTTGAGACCAATGTAACTGCAATTATTAGGCATCTGCTGCCAACCCGGGAGAGGATAAATCAACAGGCACTCTGAGTAATCACATTTAATCACCGAGCCACCAGTCTGCTGATATAATTAATGGCCACTGCGTATAACATATATTCGCGCCCAGCTGCCAGAAATCTCTAGCCATAAATAACATGATAATAAGTTACATATTTCCGAGCTACCATTTGAGCTTCCATTGAGTCTCTCTCCCTTGGGTGAAAACAACAGTGAATTTTTGAGATATGGGGCATCAATATTCAGTTCAGATGTTCCTTTAGGCTTCAATAGGTATAGCATTTTGGCTTTGCCCTTCAAAGTAAATAACTCTGGCCAAATTATACCCCGTTACCGTAGGTCGACCATTTCAACCTGTCTTAAGAAATTGAAACACAGTTTCTTTTTTAGCGTAATTATTTTGAAAACTCACTTTCTCAGACAGGCCCTTCATGCACACTAATGCCTGACCATGACAGTGAATGATGTCTATATTTAAAATCATAATATGTGTAATAAATGAAGTGCAAGGAGCTACACTGCGTGGTGAAATGTGATTAAATAATCCACTTTCTTGTTAATTAGATCTCTTCAGGTGTTACGACGAATGTCAAGCTTCCCGACACACCAGCGGCACCAGACACCAGATTTTAAAAAGGTCCCACAGTATGTCACAATCGACATTTTCTTTAACTTGGCACCTGGAGCTTATGAGGTTTTCATTAGATAAGGATTTGGGTCTTTTCCTTCTAACGGATGTGAGAAAATCCCCCAAAATCCACAAAGACATTCGCTATGACATTTATGAATAGATTTGTCACTTGCGCATAATGTTGAGATGTTGTATAATATTTGCACCTCATTTACAGTGTTTTCTCAGTACACAAAATAAATGCATCTGATATGGATAATGGTGACATGACAAGATGGTGTATATGGTAAAATCATAGCCTGTTATGTCTTTAATCTTTAATTCAGGCACACACTTAGCTGTGTTTTGCCAGAGGCGCATATAAACTGGGTCAATACAAACATTTAATTCAGGAAGTTAATATTTATGTTGGGGGGTGGGGGACTATATTGATACTTGTGTATCTATTCAGTGTACATGAGTCTGTTATTTTTCTTACAAAGTATTAGCACATACGAACACAGCACGAACAAACGCACCCTAAATTGTAGCTTCACCCCAACTTTGAAAAATGCTAAAACGTAGTCAAGGAGCTGCAGTAGGAGAGGGGCTGATAGGGGGGTCTCCCATTAACGTTAACATTTGAATTTGATTATGTATGAGCGGATTAGGAGTTGTAAACCAACCAAGTCCAGGGTGAGCTTTAACAGATATGACGTGCAGAGCTACTTTCAGACCATAAAATCCAGATTTTTATAGAAATGTGCATATAGCCAATATTGACACCAATATGTCTCATCAGTGCAGTCTTATTATTTAGTTTATAGCTCATAAAACACAATTTAGGGTGCAGGTACACTGTAGGTATACAAAAAAAAGTGATAACAAAACGTAAATATAATTACGTAAATGAAGGAGATGTCTATTGGCCGCTGCTCAGGCCTGTTGATATATGATGACGGGTGCATGAGAGTTCTGGTATGGGGTGGGATGCAGAAGACTCACTGGGTGGCTCTCTGTGGTCTGGGTCTGGGAAGCTGGCCCCTTCAGACAGATGATATATAAGTGCAGAATAATAAATATGGAAGGCAGCCTCTGGCAGCAACATACAGAATCAGACCAAGAGGATTTTCTTTCTTTCTTTCTTTCTCTATTTCTTTATTTTCCTCTCCATTGCCTGCCTCAGAAATGTCTTCTTCACATTTATGGGGAAGCAATGTATTTCTTACTTTCTGAGTGTCTGGCACAAAAAAAATAAAAACACGGTCCTTGAACACTCTGTAACCAATTTCATCCCTGTTTGCTCTCGCACCACTTCTTCCCTTCGTTTTCAGAAGGCCTTGGCCAGGCGTCTGTTTGTTTCTCCGCTTGACCTCCAGCCGCCCACCCCCCCCGCCCCCAATTGCCCTCCCAATTCCCCAACCCCCGCCTTCTCATCCCTCTCCCGTGCATCTCCTTCTGGACTCAACCTTGGCGGCTTGCAAAGTGTGTGAGCTGCGCTCAAGTTAGTGTGGCTGTGCGGTATTGAAAAGAGCTATACGGCTAACACGTACCGTAGCGGTGGTGGAATAAACTCATTCATTGATTTTCACCTGTGCAGGCTGAAGGGACTCAGCTAAAAATCTACCAGCGGTGGGCCAATTTGTTCTGGGATAGAAAAGATCTCTTTTCGTACAGCAGACATTACATTTTGTTAAGACAGAAGGGGCTTTGAGGAGAATGCACAAACAGCCCTCTTTCGGGAGCGCCGCCATTCATCAGAGCTTTACGTGACACTTTGATGCTAAATGTTATAGGATGTGAGCTTTTTCTCTTCCCTGCCTTTCCATGCAGTTACGATAGCTTGGAAGCACTGAAACTATGAATGACAATTATTAAAATACAATCTCCTCCCCTGGGCTATCGATTTTTTTAAAGTTTAAAAATCATAGAGGCTACACATATCATCATGTATCAAAGCGTGAGCATTTGTACTGGGTTGTGTGTAGTATTACTTTGGGTAGAAATTTGATAGTATTCTTGTGTATGAAATATGAATAGCTTTCACACAACTGGTCACCTTGTACCATGTGGCGAAGCTTTACTTCCGCCAAATGCGATAGTAAGCAAAACATCTATTTTCCATATTTTAGTGCATTACATTTTGTGACTCACTCCGTCTAAGTGCTGCGGATGACAAGCTTTACACTTAGTCTTCGTTTCCTTCCATTGATCGGCCACTAAAACCGATGATTTGTGGTTAAAGTAAATGCGGCCAATTTGGTGTCTTCGAATAATTTCAGCCATCCATCTTTTGGCCTCTTCATTGTTTGTGTCATGAAACAGCTTGCATTAGATGGCTTGAGAGAGCAATCAAGTTGTATGAAATATTGGTTCCCTCTAAACTGTCCATTGATCAAAATACCACAAAGGAAATAGAACAAAAATGGATCAGGCCCAGCAAAACGAATCATGCTACATACATGTACTGTATGTGCAGTACAGTATATACACCTTATTAAATAAAACACGGTCATATTTAGGCAGTGGCACCCACAGCATAGCACCATCGAGCAATTCTTCCAAGAAAAATACATTATGCCAGATTATGTATTGTACAGAACGTGACCTTAGAAAGGAGTGCCATCTGAGAAAATAACCTTAAGGAAGAGACATTATTAAGAGGGATATATTATGCAATCATCATTGGATATTATTGCCCAGGGACACGTAGTCAATTTTACGCGATAAGATGCAGGAGATAAAACCAGGGTGTGCTGCTTCCCAGCCATGTACATATCCATTTGTGTAATTAACTCTGAGTGCTCCCGTTAGCGACGATAGTTAATAAGCCCCCCGTATGAACATGTAAATGCAGGTGGACCTCTGGCCCTGGCCAAGTTAAGCACAGATGAATAGACGGGCGCACACCGCCCGCCCGCCCGTCCACGCAGGCCCCGGTAAATCAGCCAGAAACGAGGCAGTGAAAACAGGACGCCAATCGGCCCAGCGCTGGAAACTCAATATCACAGAAATGGACGGGCCTCTCGTGGAAATTGGAAAGCGGTAACCTTGCCTGACCCTGCCGGTGCGAGCTAACCCCTTTCACCGCTCGCACGCCCACTCAGCGATTCGAGGCTTCGCCGTTCACGAGGCTGGTTAAGCTGTACGAAAACACCTCGACAAGCAAAGGTTGGCTGTAATTGGCCATCGAGTAAATGAAGGTAGAATTTCAGCAGCGCTGGTAACAACATAGCGGGAGCTCCACATTATCGTAATGCGCGCCAGTATTGGTTATTACAGTCTCTGGCTATTGCTGGCATCCTGAACATCTATCTATAGGGATTACAATTGGCAGCAGCGGCCTTAGGTGACCATGAAAGCTAAATTGTATGGATTTATAATGTGAATAATAGTGTGTGTGTACAAATAGGCTAAATGTCACAGAATGGTGAGAGCGTAATTAGATCAGAGTGTAAATACAACATGGGTTAACTTTGTTTTAATTGTACATAATGGATGAGAGTTTTTCTTTACAGATTGTGTGAATTCAGTTAGGATTTGCCCATCCCACTCCTTGGTGATGATTCGATAGCACTATGCACCCCCCCACACCACCTCCCACACCGTAATAGAAACCCTTAGATGACACTGGGATTACATTTGGAGGCAGGTTGGTAACTAGGGTGAGTGTGTGTGTGTGTGCGTGTTGTCATCTAATCGAGGTGTTACATCTTGAAGTTACACTATCATTCTGGAGAAAGCGATCAAACAAATCGATCAAAACAAAAACACCTCGCCCTTCAGTTTCATAGAGTTCTCCCTCAGAAGCTCCACACCCCTCCTCCCCACCACATTTGACACACATTGCCAAGGCTGGTATAGTGTTGTTAACCTGACGCCCCAGATGGATTGTTGTCACACGTCCATCTGGGGAGTGGTATATTAAAACTGTTTGTGAAGGGCGTGTCCTTTCAAAAAAATACTTTGCAGTTGATTGGCTGAACCATCTGGTCATTTTCGCTGTCAGCACACCTAAACCACGCCCATATAGCTATAAACACGACGCTGATTGGAAAGTTCAGTTGCTACTCGGACACATTCAAAATGATTCCGAGGCTTTCCAGACTGATTCTCACGATGAAATTAAAGTGAAGCTGGTGAAATCAACACCAGATTATTTGTCTGTGTTAGGGCTGTGGAGAAACACCATATTATTTGTTTGTGTTAGGGCTGTGGAGAAACACCAGATTATTTGTTTGTGTTAGGGCTGTGGAGAAACACCATATTATTTGTTTGTGTTAGGGCTGTGGAGAAACACCAGATATTTGTTCGATGCACAGACAGAACGGGCAGCTAGAGGACCGTGAATAGATATTCGCTAAATTCGTCAAACAGTGTAATAAATTACAATCGCTGACTCCACCTTTAACTGGCTTGCGGGAAATCTGCGGCACAGCGGTCAGAGGGTGTCGATCCACGGCTCTTCCTGGCTTAGTGTTGAGGTGTCCCTGAGCAAGGCATTAAACCCTGACTGCTCCCGGCATGAGACAACCGTGTGTGTGTGTGTGTGTGTGTGAACGGGTGAATCTGATTTACAGCGCTTGTATCCCCTGTATGTTAGAAAATATATAAACGCAATCCATTTACCATAATGGTGTTTGATCTTCCACCTTGTCAAATCAGTACATTACACAAGCTGTTTCTCATTTAAGGTTTTTGGTTTCAGGCTTATGTAAAGTCTTTTGCGTTGTATTTTTAATAATTAAATTCATATTCCTCTATAGAGGTATATGCTGGACACACACACATGCACACATTCCTACTCAAATACATGTGTGTGTATTAAACCAGTACTGTATAATGTATATGCTGGTGCCTTATCACGGTTCTTTCAATACCAGCGTGAGGAGTATTATCGTCAGGGAAATGAATGTTTGACACCACACATTTATGTTGCTATCCCAACTTTGAGCAGCAGGCTCAAAACTACTGTAGCTTTCTACATGCATCATGTTTCATGTTTAGAGCAGTTATATATGTACAGTATATAGCAAATCTATTTTAAAGAATCTGTAGTTGACTTTGTGAAAACAATTGGCAATTCATATCGATTTTCAATGAAAACAAAAATAACAAAAAAGTATAATAAATGTTAACTTACCTTATATTGTGAAATTAAGTCTTTTTGAATCATATAACAGTAGAACACAGTGTTATAGAGCTTCAACTACAGCTCTGAAGTTGTGTTAATTATTCTCTATAGCCTTCTTTTGTCCATCTGATGAGATTAACTTGCTTTGTACAGTAAGGTCATGGATTGTCTCCCACACAAGTACAATGAATCACATGGTTGTAGACTAATAATAAAAAGGCCTGTTATAACTCTATTACAATGCAATAATCATAAAGTGTTCCTTAATTAAGATGGCCCTTGTAAGTGCTTTATGCTACGGTCTATTAAATTTGGCCTAAAACACCAGTCGATTTGACACCATTCTGAAGTGTGAATGAGAGGGCCCAATGTGGCAGCTTATTTCCCCATTGTGTTTATAATATACGTAGTAATTTAAGGCTAGATAACCCCTTGTCCTGCCCTTCATTTCTGTGACTTCAATAATCAAAACGCCCAAGTTTTGCCTTTTAGCTGTCGTACATCTTAGATCTTAGTAGCAGGAAAGACTGCTTGGATCACCTGCGACTGTCACAAAAGGCTTTATTGTACATTGGAGACAGTGGGAGGTAGGTATGAGCAATGTCACCTTCACAGAATCACAAGATTGGATTTTCAAGATATTTTTATTCCATTATGTTTTGATCTGGTCTGTCATGTAAGGAGTCAGTTCACTATAAGGCTTTCCAATCTGATAAAGGAAAACCATCTCTTGACATCAGGTGCAGAGATCCACTGTGTACATATTTAAGGGGATATTTAAGGCACCAGCAGGGGAGAGACAATCTCCCCTGCGACCGCTAATATAAAACAAGACATAGCAAAGGTGTGCGATCATATTTTTGAGAGCGGTGTGGGGAAATCCGCAATTTGCATATACTCCATTCCCTGTAAATGTCCCATTGCCGCTGTTCAGATGGCCTGGATGCCAATACCGTTTTGAATTGAGCCTGCAGAATCCCACACTGAAATAGCTGCTTCCATGGAGTTACCCACAGTCGAAGGGTCCTCAATCCTTCCCTGTCCTTCAGCTTGCTCATCTTTTGGTCTGCAGCGGTAATTAAGCACCAGTGTTATATCTGGGGAGATACTGCGAGCTATGTCTGAAAATTAGGCTGTGAAATAATGAGGGGTGAGGGATATGTACCGTCAGACTGCAGTGCAGCATTAAAATCAAAGGACTTTCACAGCTAATTGGAGACGGGTTAAACACTTTGGCTGTCACCCATGTCCCTGCATACC
>JAODUH010000013.1:3294995-3305987 GCA_027564835.1 Typhlichthys subterraneus | reverse complement strand
TTGTTAGTTAGTTAGTTAGGTAGTTAGTAAATTAGCTAGTTACTGTAGTTAGTAAGTTAGTTAGTTAGTTAGTTAGTTAGTAAATTAGCTAGTTACTGTAGTTAGTTAGTTTGTTAGTTAGTTAGTTAGTTAGGTAGTTAGTAAATTAGCTAGTTACTGTAGTTAGTAAGTTAATAAGTTAGTTAGTTAGTTAGTTAGTTAGTTAGTTAGTTACATGAAGTAGTTTGTGACCAAGTGGTCACCAAACAGCACTAATGCTCCTCATTCATACGTGTGTATATTCAGCAGCACAATGGACATCCACAACAAATTGACTGGTTGCCATGAACACATGCTGCGGCAACAGCAGCTATACAGTACCATAGTGGGACTCCAGGTAGCCGTTGCGGGGGTCCATGGCGAACAGCGTGCCCCGGTAGGGGAGGGCATGGTCGGCCAGGTGGGGCAGGGAGCCGTGGGGCTCCTTCTTCACCAGCGAGGGCTGCTGGTCCTCCGTGGAGGAGGTGGACGGCTCCTCGCACAATTTCCGCTCCTGGGAGCTGAGGGCATTGCGTCGCTCGCGGTGGTGGTAGGGCGTGGCTGCGCTCTCGTCCTCTGTAGGGGAAGGGGGTGCAGAGGAGATGTGGTTAGTGGTCTGGAGGAGGTGCTGCCGTACTGTGTAGTGCATCTGGAACACGCACACACACACACACACACTCTCAGGCACGCACACATACGCACACGCACACACACACTCTCTCAGGCACACACACATACGCACACGCACACACACTCTCTCAGGCACACACACACACACACTCTCTCAGGCACGCACACATACGCACACGCACACACAAACATATGAAACCGGCCAATAAGCCAAGTAAGTCAGATCAAGTGAGGTGGAGGGTTTTGGGGAGTCAAGCTGGCCCACCAGGGCGTGACGTGAGGGCATGAACGCCCAGCGACAAATTTAATAAATGACTAAAGCACAATGCCCGACGTCTCAGATGAAATGACCCAGACTTCTACATCTAGTCAGGGGAGCATCTCCCCACAGTTCTCCTAATGTCTGCTCATTTGTTGGTGTTCTCTCTCTCCAACCAAGTGGACTCCCATAGAAGATGCGGCTGCATTCCAAGCTGCTATTGGCCAGGCTCATGGGTTGCATCAGCCCCCCCCCCCCACACACACACACACACACACACCACCTCGCCTGCCCTCTCTCTCCCCCTCCCCCCCCTCCCCCTCTCTCTCGGGGCAGGATTATGAGGGCCACCCTCTCCAGCATGTTGTGTCGTACAGTGGAGCCGAGTTCAAAGGCTCTAAGCTCTAGCAGAGAGGAAACAACCTTTGACCCCGTCTCCTGGCCTCCCGCCCCGACACGTACGGGGGTCGGCAAATTCCCACCCTCGACCCGGTGTCAGCCCACGGCCCGCAACGGCATCGGCCATCCCATAATAGTAACACGACTAACACCCGTGGCCCCTCGAGCGCAGGCGTCCTTGCGTGTTCGATCCGGCCAATTGTTTTAATTGAGCGCCGCCAGCGGCGCTCCGCTCCTCCAGCCGGACCCAGAAGGGTCTCCAGCGCCCGTCCCCACCCCGGGCCCAGGCTGCTTCATTAGCCGCGGTCCGTGAGCGGCCATCTCCCCCCACCCCGGGCTGCAACTCTAATTTAACCGCCAAGAGCTGGCGTCCGAAGTTTCGACGCCATCTCTCTCGCTGAGCGCATGCCTGTCCAACCTGCTGCCGTGGCGACCAAACCCCCCCCAAACACCACCACCAGCAAACCCCAGCAGCATGCTCTTGTGAGCAGCAACCCCCTGCCCTGCACCCTCTGACTGCCAATTAAAAACAGTGGAAAGAAGGCAGATTATAGCTCTGTGGAGGCCTGCCACAGCACAGGACAAATACAGGGAGGGCGAGAGAGATGGGGGAGAGAGAGAATGGGGGAGAGAGAGAGGGGGAGTAAGAGAGAGTCCAAACCATTACGGCCTATCTGGAACATTATGACAATCAAACATAAAACACTCCAAATCTAATGCTATCTGGCCCTAAATATGAGTTATGCTGAATATTGGCTGAATATCTTTTACTGTCAAAGATATAAAGCAGAAACAGATTCTAACCTAAAGTACATGGCTACTGTTGGCTAGACCACAGTCTAGCCATTGAAAAAATCAGGTTATCAAAATAATCCAGATTATGTGGTCACTGTACGACAGGTAAAGACAGCGATGCACTTCCTCCTGAATGGTGATAAATACACATCTACAAGAGAGATATACTAACGTAATACCACATTTTAACAAATTGAAGGACAAATCTATTTAAAAGAATTCTTGGAGAGGGAGCTACAACAAATACTTCTACACATTCGTCATACACTGAGAGACAATGAGTAACCCACACACACATAAATGATACGTTGTGAGCGTGAGAGAGAATAATGGGGGAGAGATGTTGATAGAGATAAGGAACCAGAGATGATGTCTGCTGTAACCTGCCCTATACATCATGTTATTGTTACTATACACCATGTTTGTCTTTTTGAAATTACACAATGTGTGTCGCAATGTATTTTTCCTATTTTGTTTTTGCTGTTAATTATTCATATATTATTGTAGTCGTTGTTATTATCCATATTATTATTATTATTATTATTATTTATTATTATTATTATTATTGCTATGACTGTGTCCTTTAATTTATACTGTTACTGTTCTAATTGTCATCACCACTGGCATTATTACTGTGGGACTATTTGTTCTATTGTTTGTAATAATGTTGTTCTTATTGAGTGCTATCTGCCCTCTAGCTTTGGCATTAATGTTACTGAGAGAGCAGGCAGAAAGAGAGAGAGAGAGAGAGAGAGAGAGAGAGACCTTCAACCAAGCCTATAGCGGCACAACTATCATTACACAATCATCTTGTGTTCACACAAATTTAAAAATAGTAATACAGGTACAACTCTTTTTATTTTTTACAGAGAGAGAAACAGATAAAAAGAGAGATAGAGAGACAGAGACAGAGAGAGAGAGAGAGGGAGAGAGGGAGAGAGAGGCAGAGACAGATGGAGAGAAAGATAGGTAAAGGTGCTTTTATTGTCGCATACACATGTATGTAAATTAATCCTCTGCATTTAACCCATCCCTCAAGGGAGCAGAGAGAGAGAGAGAGAGAGAGAGAGAGAGAGAGAGAGAGAGAGAAGGAAGGGCAGACCTGATTGCTCACTACTCACACTTCACGTCTATTACCACCATCTTGTCCAGCGATATCCTCCGCCGCAGCGCAGAACCGACAGCCATCCGTGGGAAATGACAGTGTCAGTTATGATATAAGTATTTAATCCGCCTACTACGCAGCGCTGTGATCTTATTAAGGGAATAATGGCATTTATACGGTTACAGCTGGATTAATGGGGCTGTTCTTGCAAATGCGCAACATTAACATTAAAGGGATTCTATCACCTTCACAGTATCGGGGAAATCAGGACAGTATTGTAGCAATGCGTGGAGCAACCACAGCAAAGGTCTCTAGACCTAGGGCTAATGTATGTCTGGCAGTATACATCTAGCTTTGTGAGTGCAAAGAGTGAGCCCATTTTTCCTTTTAATGGATCATTTTTTTCTATTTTTTAAGCCCTCCCTCTCCCCCTTTTTTTATGACATATATTTTCCCACAGATAGCCTGTGAGCCTACTCAGTAATATAGCGGCCTTGCCTCTGAAGCCACCACCAGCGGACAAAAAATAAAATTCCCATAAAACCTTCTCATAGTTTGTAGATATGTGACCGGCGGAATGGCCTTGATGACGAGAAACACTGCTTACTGGGGTGAAGAGTGCATATCAAAGCTGGTCCTCTACAAAGACACAAGAAAACTACTGACTTGTTTATAGCGATTTCTAATTTAGTGTCTCTTACTTAGCTGCCTTTGTTCTTTCCCCCGTGACCTCTGACCTTTATTTGGCCTTCCCTCTCCCCTCCGAGAAGGGAGGGAGGGAGAGGTGGGGGTCAAACAACTAATAGCTGAGTCATAGCAGTGTGACCCCCCTCCCGCCTCCAGTCACAATGGCCTACCGGATGGAGTGATGAACAAACACGATTGACTCCTGGAGCCGGCATGTAGTGTAGTGGCAATGTGAAACACCACAATCTCCTCCAGCGGGATGGGAGCACCGCACGGAGGTTTCTGCATCCCCGTGACAACAGTGGGTGGCAGGGGGCGGGGTCAAGAAAGCTCTGATATGCTCTCTCGTGTCTCTGGCCGACGCGGGGATGCAGAGGTGCCTCGTCAACAAGACTTAGAAAAAAAGTTTCAAATCATCCCTCAAATTAGCCCCGCCTTCCCTCTCTCCTTGTCTCTCCCTCTCTCCTTGTCTCTCCCTCATTTTTCATTCCTCTTTTATTCCCCCCCCCCACCTTGTCTTTTCCCATGGTTGCCCCATAGAGTCCTTCACTAGTTCGCATGTCTATTCAGCCCAACACAAAAGCAGCAGGACGGCCCTCTCTGTACCAGAGGGAAGCATGCCTCTCCAGAAAAACTCTCTCTCTCTCTCTCTCGGCCTCTCTCTATGGTGATTGAATTTCTTAACATCTTTTCAAACAGCGCTTAAATGCCTTGAGGCGAAAGGAAGAAACAAGCTAATGGTGGATGGGGAGCACTGAACAAATTTCAGAGCCCTTTCCTGCTCGTGTTTGAGGTTGAAAGCGAGCTTGAGCCTTTCAAGTTTCAAAGTCCTCCTTCCTCCTGCAGTGTCACTGAAGGATTTGAAAAGGAGGTAATTGTGCTCACTGCCGTCCTGATCAGAGCGCATGGCCCGGCTCTAGTACTGCAGGAGCTCTCTCTGCCGCCATAATGGAACCTGGTGCTCCATTCTGACATTCTTACAGTCCTCTCTCCCTCTCTCTCCACTCTCTCTCCCTCTCTCTCCCTCTCTCAATTCCTCTCCAGTCGCCTTCTATCTCTCCTTAACACCCTGCCAGCAGCTCATTAAATCCTAATGCCCTGGTTTCTCTGCCCTGCCAGGGGTCTCCATTGTAAAAACGCAGGTTCAGATACCTTCAGAGAGAAGAAGAAAAAAAAAAACAACCATGCGTGGCCTTTAATAGGGCAGCATTAAAGAGAAGAGGAATACATGCATGCAACAGATGACAAAATGAAAATAAAGCGATAATGAGCTATGGAGCGCAGCTACGTCCTCAGCAAGTTTGGGCCCTTGCACCAGAGGGCTAAGGAGTTTCGGGTGCCTGAGCATTTGGCTTGTTGCTTTTCAAGAAAGGCCCTAGTGGCCGCGTTTTTCTATTTAATCACAAAATATATGAATATAAGAATTAGAATCTGGTTTTTGGTCACGGAACCTTTCACACCAATGCCTATCATTAGTTCTCAGCGGAATCTGTAATCTCATAAACTGGACCCGGACATTGGTAACATAACGAGCCATGTTACAACACCACAACGATTGATCTGCGGGCACACAGATGAACATACTCATCATACATATCGTATATTAGTTTAATGGCATAGCACGCTCCAGTGGTAATGCTAAGTTGCCATGTCAGCCCCCAAACTGCCCCACTCACTGTGTAAAAATTGTTTCGGATTATATTGAGTCTTTGTGTTTTTTGTTTGCATCAACTTTTCAGGCCTTAAGAGCCCCCGATCTACCCATCGGCCCCTATACCAACCCTGCCCTACCTACACCATGTGCGTGTTTCAGTGGTTGGATATTATTTCCTATTTCTGAAGAGTATAAAGGGGCATTTCCATCAGTGTTACACACACGAAGGCTCCCCCTGTGACTTCCTGTTTGCGAAAGCCTAAAAACATCGGAGGTGTAGTTGTTGTTAAACCTCTGAGCCGAAGCCAGGCTCATGAATAAACTGTGTTGCACCTTCGAACTCCTCAAAGCACCGCTCTTGACGGCGTGGAGAGGTTTTGGCTGGTGAGCGCATGGGGAAAGACGAGGAGACGAGAATGCGCGGTGAAATCACAAAACACTTCTTCAAAGCGCCTTTCCTCCTGTGCAATAATCTCTGTGTCCTTTTTTTCCCCTCCCCCTTTCGTTTGCAAATCGACTCCTGGTAAAGACTCAAGGCTCCCCAATTAACAATGAGAGGGGAAGAAAGATTCCTGCAGTTGGCTGGAGTTTAATAAGAGCACCTCTCCAAGCAGCTTAGGCTTATGTACATACCTGAATCACCGGCCCTGGCATTGCTGCTATAGAATGAGGGAATCATTCACGATTAGCTGAAGGCTGAAAGAAGAGCTAGAACACATTCAAGCTACCAGCCGCACACAAAAACAAAAAGAAGGCAGGAGATTACTGGTATCTTCATGATAACCTTCATGACTGCCAGGCCAGTACCATCCAAAGTTGGCTGCCGCTTCGATAAGAGAAGCATTTTTTAGTATTATGTGAAGATGTGGTACCGGTCTGCCAGACGCACTTTGTAAAGCTTAAGCACCAAATGTCATAAACCGTGGATCACAAACACAGCCCAAAAAACACAGTAACGTGAAGTCAAATACAACATTTGACTCATTGATCACTAATTATGGTGAGACGGAACGTTCCCTTAGCTGGACGTCAGTCCATTGTCAACATCTGATCCCTGTGCATAAATTCTGCTTTTTTATTATTTTTAATTTGACAGAAAATACTTTACCAGGAGTGTCCCACTGAGGCAGAATCTCCTTTACAAGGGAGACCTTGTAGAGCATCTGCTGGAGCATCTTCCCCAGTCCCCCCCCCCGCCCCGTCGATCGCCTCCCCACCACTTGGGGTCTACAGCGAGGCACCAGGGTGCTCAGCATCTCGTTGTCCGAGCAATGAGGCGCCCCGTTTTCGGGAGGGGCCAATCAAGGCCTGCTATAGCCTGTGGGCCTGCCCCCTCCCGTCATCGGCACTCACCTCAAATCAGCGGCACGGTGGGGATGTGACGGGTGAAGCCCCCCACCCCACGGCACGAGGCCCGCCACACAGCCGCCTGAAAGCCCACTGCCATGTCATCAGGGCCACATTGTGAGGGAGCGAGGAGGACGCTCTCTCCAAAACGCTTGCTGATGCCTTCTCTACCCCGACGAGCCTGCCGGGCTTTTAAAGGGGCTCCAGTGAAAGGGCACCTTGGCTGCTGTTCTCCGGGGAATCAGTGACCCCCCCCCCCCCCAAAATAAAAAGATGCATTTGATCGTGGCTTGGTGTAAAAAAAAAAAAAAATCCCATAATGCACTCTGATTGGTATACAGAGGGGAATATCCGTTGCTGTAGATTGGCACCCACGAGCTAAAGCACAGCACGCTCGGCCATTAACTTCCCAGTTGTTTACATTGACCTCGGCAACAATACAGGGTGATTGTAAGCCGGGACGCATCGGCCTGCCAAATCAGGGCTCCCTGGCTGGGATGGCAGTCCAGCCACTCCGGGGTGGATGCAGGCAGGCAGGCACGCTGCCCGCCCCCGGCCTGAGAAGGCCAGCTTTCCGCTGGGCGTGCACGGTGCTCCGCACTACTGGAATCCCACTCCGGACGCGCGTGGTCGTGATCCAGGCGGTCTGTGGTACGCAGATTAGCAAGAGTGAGCCAAGAGAAGCCCGGGCCACCCTGGCCAACCCAAAGACACGCAGAGCCAACTTTCAGGATGAAGTCGAGGGGGAAATCATTATTGTATCATCTCAAGCGCATCAGGAATACTGCAGAATGCCACATCATCTCTACCTTATAATGTGGAGAGAAACTCTGGGAAACGGTGTCAGTGAGTTTAAATTAGATCCAAGTCATTTCTGAGCTACTGTTGTGTGTGTGCGTGTGCACGAGCATGTGTGTGTGTGTGTGTGTGTGTAAGGTTGAGGGGTCCTATTAGGACAGTTAGCCAACGGAGCTGGATAATTAGACACTTCAAAGGCACCTGCCCGGGAACTGCCCCTCCCCCCTCCTTTTAGCCCCTGCCCCGTTTAAAAGCATGTTAGCTCCTATCTGAAGCTAGCAGGCTAATTTAACTTTTGACATTTGATATCTGAGGAATGAGAGGGATCAGCCGTTTAGCTGGAACAGGATTACTGCACCCCCACCCCCCCACATCCCACAACAACCCTTCTCCTCTCACCCCCCCAAAAAAAACTTCCTCCAGTCAGGCCGGATTCATTAATTTTCCTCCAGCTAAGCAGTTTATCAATGACTGGTGAATGTCTAAGTAGGGAGAGGAACATCCATCGCTCACTCTCGCTCTCTCTCTCTCGCTCGCTCTAAGTCTCTCCCTCTCTCTCTCTCTCTCTCTCTCTGCCCCTCTCTCTTTCTCTCTCTCTCTCTCTCTCTCCCTCTCTCTCTCTCTCTCCCTCTCTCTCTCTCGGTTCAGGATGATGAGCCTATTCAGCAGCTGATGTATTCTTCATCACAACAAACTGTACCTGCTGGGCAGACCTGGTCACAAATAACAAAACAAGACAGGAATTCCGGTTCAGGTTTACAGGTCTTATTTCCGACGCAAACAACTTGGAAGAACCACAGGGTTTCTTTATTTTACGACATGCGCTCACATCACCCCCACGCCCGGTCGCAAATAAAAGCCTTACAAGGAACCAATGGGCAGCCTAGTCGGTGACCTCCGACCCCAACCCAGGCAGAGAGGTGTTAGGCGTTAATTCGGAGGCATAATTTCACGTTGGTCTCTGCTGAACGCTCTCTGTTCTGCTCTGTTCAGTGTCTACATCGCAGGTTGGATCCGGGGCTGAGCGTGAGTACGCCGGCTCCAGGGTGAAGCTAAACACACGCTTGGGCCTTTGATGCTACATCTGGATCTGCTTAGCATTTCTCACCCAGCACATTCAAACATGAGGGCCTCTTTTAGCACAGAGGATGACAATACGTATTCCACACTACAAGCCAAATGTTATAAAAGTTAAGACACCTAAAAGGACTCTAAAACTCAACAACCCCGGCCATAAAAAACCCACCAGGGGCTGTTTTGAGTGCGCATGAAGTCATCTGGTATTATGGTATAGTATAAAAATAAATAAAAACATAAAAATCATCCAAGGTCAATTAGTGTTTCTACGGTAACACGTTAAGTATTTTACAAAACACCTTAACAATTTCCCACCTCGTTCCCACACCAAATATATTAAAGGACACATTATAGATCAGTTTTTGCTTGCCTCTCCAACGTCCTTTTAACTTAAATGTATAGTGAGTCATTCTGGAGAAAGATTGTTGATATTTGACCTCGATCAAAACAAAAACGCCATCCATCCATCTTCAGTGCCATGGGGTGCTCCCTCAGAAGCTCCGCCCACCACACGGCTAAGGTTAGGACCTGGTCCCACAGGGCCGCTGCCCTGCATGTCTCACTGCTCCAACACAGCTGATTCAAATGAATAGCTCGTTATAACGACACGTTCATTTGAATCAGGTGGCGGCCCTCTAGGACCAGGATTGGGGGACCCTGGGCTAGGATACAGTTAGTGTGGTGTGCACCACTTTGTTTGTGTTCCTATTTACTGAGCCAGGGCTGTGTAGTAACTCAACACACACACAGAACTGTCAGCTGGTGGGGTAAGTGTATTATCTTATAATCGCTGATATAACTTTTAAAAGTCCAAATCCTCGTAAACAGAGGTTTTAGACTTCCCCCGCCCCCTTGCCGTATCGTTGAGGGGGCCCAATGATACGGGAGGGGGTGCCCACCTGGTAGGCAAGGTGTAATTCGGCACCTATTTCACACAGACGTGGAGCCCGTCATTACAGCGTCTAAAGGCAGGCAGGGAAAGGCCTGCAGATTGAAGGGTCCGCCATGTTGGCGAAACACGTTTAACCACCCTCTGCTGGGGAAGGGGAGGGGTGGGGGGAGGCTGCCTTGCAATGGGAACTGACCGAGGGCAAGGTCTGCAACACTAGCTAGGTTTTAAGCCTTTTATGGATTACGAATTTAGCGTGTGTATATCTGTGTATTAAATGCAATAACATCTATGGTTCCATAGAGGACTGTACAGATAACTAATCATGAATACATTACTATAGTGTAGGCTTAGTTTTGTGTTTACATTTTCACGTTAAAATTAAAACTAAAAAGTGCCTCTCAAATGTCATGGCGTCTCTTTCAACGTGACCCCCCCTCCCCCCGGTAATGAGCTCTCCTGCTCTGTGACCTCTGCAGTCACTCCTCATGCCTGTGGAATCCTCTCTCTCTCTCCCTCTCTCTCTCCCTCTCTCTCCTGCATGTGTAACCATGGCATTTCTCTTCCGTTAATCCCACATTCCACACAAGGACAGCGGCCACATATCAACTGACCCTTATAATCTCTGGCTCCTCACGGGCGCCTATGGCAACAACCTCAGTGCGGTGGCGGGAAATGCTACGCAACATTTGGCGCCAAGCCGTTAAACGGGGTTACATACCCCTATGGGATTTAACATTCTCTCTCAAATGTATTTCCATACATATTTTTACCTATTCGTGCTGCACTTCACCTAATCTATTCCCATTTATCGTCCTTCTCGTTCTCTACCACTTTCAAAATGACCTCCCTTAGTTTGGGAAACTATCAAGAACAAGGATTACAAGGTTCTCATAGCATGTTTGAATTCCCACCTTCAAGAACTGTTCATGTGGTGAATGGACTGCGTTTATAATGCGTTTTTTCCAAAGCGCTTTACAGTATTTTGCCTCACATTCATACACACATTCATACACGGATGATTGCTGCCATGACATGTTAGGCATCGTGCTCAAGGATGCTTACAGGTACGTCAACACTGGGGTTCAAACCCACGACCTTCCGGCTGGGAGCCCAACACTTAGACCAGATAGTATATACTGTATACTGTAGTGTTGTATTGGTTTGTGTTTTCTGTTGCATGTTCGGCCTGATAGGGATGTTCAGCGCTGCAACCAGAGACAATAAATACTGTACAGGAGACAAACTGCTTAGAGGACCAGAGACATTATATAGAGGAGACAGACCGCTTAGAGAGTCCTCAATAGAACTCTATGGGAGAAGTACCAGAGACA
>JAODUH010000013.1:3198799-3215515 GCA_027564835.1 Typhlichthys subterraneus | reverse complement strand
CCCCCCCCCCCCCCCCCCCCCCCCCCCCCCCCCCCCCCCCCCCCCCCCCCCCCCCCCCCCCCCCCCCCACGGACGGACGGACGGACGGCGTGACGACCGGCTCACTCACCACGCCATGGACCAGGAACTCAAACAGTTTGCTCTTGGTCGCTTTCCGAGCTCCCCCCGCCGTCTCCTCCGTAGCCATTTGCTCGCTCCCGTCCGATAAGCCTGTCTACGTCTCCCACTCTTTTGTCTCCCTCTCTCTCCCTCTCTCTCTCTCGCTCTCTCTCGCTCTCTACCGTCTCTCGCTCCCTTCCCTTGCTCCACTTTCCTTCTCTTTGTGCTCTCCTTTTTCAGCACTGCCAGTCCGCGACTCTCCTTCTCCTTCTCTCTCCCCCACCCTCCCCCCTCTCTCTCTCTCCCTCTACCTCGCTGTATTTTGACGTACGGCCGCCCCTGCCGTGTCTGTCCGCCGTCTCGCTCACTTTTTTTTTTTTTTTTAGCTGGCTTTCAGAAGCGAGTCGCTGTGTGGGGGGAGTAACGGGAGCGCAGGGGGGGGAGAAGAGGGGACGTGGGGGAGGGGGGGTTCTGGCAAGGGGGGTTCCAGCCGGCCAACCCTCCCGCTCCCCCGCACAGCTGTTACATTCCACTGGTAGATAAGGGCGAGCGATCTGAGCGGCCGCTGTTAAAATAGAGGGGGGAGGAAGAGGGGAGTTGGGGTGACTGTGGGAAGGTTGGTTTATTCCCTAGTTTCCCCCTAGTGACCAACCCAGCGGCCATGGTCAGCGAGCACACACACACACACAGACAAAACTGGAGACTCTTAAAGGGGAGGGGCTGCATATAATTAACGCCCTCTTAAAGGGGAGGGGCTGCATATCATTAACGCCCTCGTGCCATTTTACACTGTTAGCGGTTAGCTAGCTGCACGCATTGGCTATAGCCTACCATAGTGCCATAATGTAATATCATGATATAGTGTAATATCTTATGTAATATCATATTATACAATGTAATATGATAATATATAGTTGAATAATATCATTATATCAGTGTACTGTGATATTATACAGTGTACTATCATGATAATATCAGTGTATTATCATATCAGTGAAATATGATATTATACAGTGTAATATCATATTTCACTGATATTAACATCAGTGAAATATGATATTACACATTCACCGGGAAGACCATGGTATAATATATTTTTTCACTGATATTATCATGATAATACACAGTGTAATATCATGATAATATCAGTGAAATATGATACAGTGTAATATCATATTTCACTGATATTATCATGATAACATCAGTGTGATATCATGATAATATGAGTGAAATATAATATACAGTGTAATATCATGATAATATCAGTGTAATATCATAATATCAATTAAATATGATATTATACAGTGTAATATCATGATAATATAAGTGAAATATAATATTATACCATGGTCTTCCCGGTGAATGTGAAATATTCCTCGCAATCTCCAACAAACCCCCCCACCCCGCACACACACACACATCACAAGCACCCGTTTCCTCTATCTACGCTGCTCTTTGTCACCGAGGTTACGAGACACTCATAGGTTACGGGTGGCTTCCTATCTTTAGCCCCCCACCCCCCCGCCAAAGTGAAATCTCTTTAACGGGGTTCAAGTGCCTTGTTTCAATACACCCCTCCAATACAGGACGTCCACACACACACACACACACACAGCGAGGCACACACACACACACACACAGTAATTGTGTGTCACTGCATTCATAATGAGGCTGAGTCACCTGAGTTAGTGAGAAAGGTGTGTGTGGGGGAGGGGGGGTCAGTCCACCTTCAAGGACACAAGGTCACTGAGGGGTGGGGAACAGTTGACCCCCCCCTTCACACACACACACCCCCCGCCATCCTATTGCAAAGAAGCCCAACCTTCGTCTGACTCCATGGAGATTATGACTCCTGTCTCTCCTGTGTGTGTGTGCGCGTTTAGTGTGTGCGTGCGTGTGTGTGTCTGTGTGTGTGTGTGCGTTTAGTGTGTACGTGCGTGTGTGTGTGTCTGTGTGTGTGCGTGCGCGTTTAGTGTGTGTGTGTGTCCCTCCTCCAGACCCAGCCAGTGAAATATTCATGAGTGGATCTGAAAGACAAAGGAGCAGAATCAAAGGCGAGGCACCGGCTTATGACACGCGACGGAAAACGTTCCTCTCTTCCTTTGTGGCGTGACACAGGCAACTAGCACGGGGTCGGAGGTGAAGGTGTTGCCCCCGGAGACACACATGGCGTAGCAACAACAACGTTCTTAGTGTACGGCCAAGCTGCTGCCAAGCTGCTGCAGGTATGTGAGAGTTGACAGCTGCAACGAGGGCAAGCTAAAGAAAAAAAATTTAATAAAAGAAAGAGCAAGACTTTGTAAATCAACAACCCAAAAACAACCTCCTCTCTGCTTCCTCCCTCCCTCTGAAGCCCATTGGTTCAGGCAAGGACCAATCAGGACAAAGAGGCCCTGCGCAGCTCAGTGAACAAGCTAAATGGACACAGCGTGTATAAACACACAGGCAGAGGCTATCAACCAGAGCACATATTCCGACCCCTGACCCCTTCAGAACTGATGGATGTCTATGGCACTTCTAACAAACTACACT
The DNA here is from genome assembly GCA_027564835.1 of Typhlichthys subterraneus. Classification (NCBI taxonomy): domain Eukaryota; kingdom Metazoa; phylum Chordata; class Actinopteri; order Percopsiformes; family Amblyopsidae; genus Typhlichthys; species Typhlichthys subterraneus. The sequence goes on along the minus strand of JAODUH010000013.1, from coordinate 3,212,884 downwards.
AAACGTATAGCTTGAAAACCCAATCTGCTGCAGCTTTACTTGTCTGCATACACTACCACTGTTCCTTGTAAAGCTCTTCAAGGAAAATGCGTGCGGTATGTGCTTGTGTGTGTGTTTGAGGGTTAAGTGTGTGTTTGGTGTGTGGTGTGTGTGTGTGTGTTTGAGGGTTAAGTGTGTGTTTGGTGTGTGCGTGTGTGTGTGTTTGTTGGTGGCACGTATGTATGTGCGTGTGTGTGGCATGTGCGAGTGTGTGATTGTGTGTGTGGTTGTTCAGAGTGAATCCTTGTTAAGAGCACCAACATTCTACTAAATGACCTTGCATGAAGTCTGCTACGAAGGCTCTGCCATTCCAGGCCGTAGCAGCTGACCAGCGGGGCTGTGACCCCACAGAGGAGAGATTGACCCCTCTGTGGAGGGGGGGGGGGGGTGAACACACGTGTTCATCGTCGTCATGGCACGTAACACCTGTTGCAGGAAAGCAGGGGGGTCAATGGAGGAGGAAAAAACTCCCATCATGCATCTGTCATGATATATTTGGAGGGCGAGACTGGAAACATACAGTAGGGTTCAACGGACAGTACTTCCGCAGTCCATTTTTGGAAGGCGGGGGGAAGGGTGGGGTGGAGGGGGGACGGCCCACACCAGAACAATCCAGCGATCCATGCAAGTCAACGGGGAGGTCCACGGATTTCACAATAATATTGCCAATTATTTCTCTCTGGGGGCGTTAATGGGTATTTTGAGTATAATAGAAATTTGAGTTTCGAACATAAGGTCACTAAGCTTGTGCAATCATGTTTTAGCCAGCTTAAAAAATAAGATCAATGTTGACTTTTAGAGACACAGAAATAATTTAGCATGCCTCCATCTCATCAAGTCTGGATTACTGCAACAGCCTTTTTACCTGCCTGACCCAAAAATCAATTGATCGACTCCTGACTGTAGAGAACTCAGCTGCCAGGCTTTTAACCAGAACCAAGAAACAGACCATATCACCCGTTTTAGCTTCCTTACTCTGGCTCCCGGTATGTTTCAGGATAGATTGTAAGATGTTATTGATTACTTTTAAAGCTCTCAGTGGCCTCTCCCTGTTATATCTGAGACCTGCTAGCCCTGTATACGTACCTTGAGGTCCTCTGGCAGTCTGTTCCTCTGGCCAGACTTAAAACAAAAGGGGACAGAGCGTTTGCTGTCAAGGCCCCGAGGCTTTGGAACAGCCTGCCTGGTAAATCAGGCCAGCTTAATAAGTGAACTCTTTTAAGCCTCTTCTTAAAACACACTTTTATAGGAGAGCCTTCCCTGATTTTATTATTAGTATAGAACTATACTTTGATGTTTTCTATTATCATGTACATTTGATTGAATTTGCTTCCTGGTGAAAGCACTTTGTATGTGAATTTGAAAAGTGCTCTATAAATACATGTTGTTGTTATTATATTATTTTTTTTAATTTCCAAACCTACGATCAATCTGAGGCCACAATGGGGCTTCTGCAGCAATCCGTTTTGTGGTAAAAAAAAAGTCTTTGTATCAGGCTATGCATGTCAGCCTCCAAAGTGACATGCCTACTTAAAGGTATAGTCAGCTATTGCAAGCGAATTGTAAGATAATACACGTTTTCAAATTCTCATGGCTAATAGATTTTTGTGCTCAAATATGTTTTGTGAAGTATAACAGTTATGTTATAAATCATAATATATGAATAAACGTAAGATGCATTTCTTTGATAAATTATTTTACAAAAATATTTTAAACATTGACACAACACAGTTCTAAGTGCCCAAAAGTGTTAGCAATATTGATAAAAGTAAGGGGGTCTCCATATATTATTGAAAATGTAACACGTTGACAAGCTCTACAAACTAATTTACTATATCTCTCACTAATACCTGATTTGACTAAAACCTGGCAATTTGTGGGTTGTTTTTGTCACTTTCGGTTTGACCTGACTGACTCATGGATCTAGTTATTGTAAACCATATATTTTTTTACAATTATATTTTTTATACATGTTAATAAAGTGATTTTGATTTGAAAACATCACAATTTTAATCTTATATTTGCTTGAATTTGCTGATGAACGAGTGCCGCCATCATGGAATTTCGAGGACCGTCAAAACCCTGAAGGTGTGTCAAATACGTCAGTTTTTACAGATTCTGGATGGGTTAAACGGTCTCCTTGTTACATTCATTTAAATAAAGCAATGTTTTTCTATCCTGCCCGCGACAGCGATTTAATTGACAAAGATCAATTTTCCATATCGCCCATTACAAAGGAAAATCGGCCTACCACCGATCTCGTATTTTGAGTGGAAATCTGCCGATTCCAATCTGCTTCCGATCTATCGGTGCACCTCTACCTTTAAGATATTATTATTATTAATAATAATAATAATAATAATAATCATATTAATATTAAGAAGAATAAATATACTGTATATCTATAATACCTTAATGGTACAGTTATGATATTTGTATTATTACAGCAGACAGCTTTAAATTAATACCATATTTAAACAGTATTTGTTCCAGGGATGTAAACAATGCAATATACCCTAATTCATGACCCAGATTCAAGGTCCAAAACACAACTCCATCCACCCACTGCCTAAAAACATAAAATAAAAATAAAAATAAAAGAAGGTTTAGACACTCGATTCAGAGAATCTAACGCTCCGTTTAATCCATGTGGGAATTTAGAGATAACAAAGAGACCAAGCTGCCCAACGATGAAATGACATGTGGACGTTGGAGTACCCTTGATGGAGCCCCGCTCTCTCCTCCACCAAAGCCAGTGGGTCTTGCCAAATGGTAACAATGTCCCAGCAGATAGGTAGGGAGTAATATGTTCACTGGCCAAGAGAGGGAGCCAGGTTCCCCTTTTCCAGTGACTGCAGTGGGGCGTAAAATATGACAAGAGGTTCAAAACAGCTCAAAACAATTAATTGTTAAAATTACACAATGCAAATAGTACTTATTTTCCATAAAATAGATTTCTACCAAGTGTATGGCACTTATTCAAACATGTAACTGCTTACTACGAGGTCCCACTGGTCAATTACTTACTTGGCCACTAGAGGGGGACACAGAACAACATATTTAAAGGCATGTTGCCATTCTCATACTCGTTGGTAAAACTAATGTTCATATCGGGGATAATGCTATTCCTCATTAGGTCTATTTACACTCATTCATACTGTATGCGTTGCAAACTGTAATAACTCACCTAACAAACCCCTGCGATCCTTAATAACAAAAAACACCCAACACCTAACAATCTGTCAAATCATAATGTAAGAATGATTAGACTACATTAAAGCAACACAATAGGACTCCATATGTCGGTGAATGGACATGCAAACTCATTGCTGATGGAGTTCCTCGCTGGCAACGGTCCAAATTCAGACAATACGTTTATCCACAGAACAAATTATTTGACCACGTTCCCTTAACAGCACAGTGGCAGTGCCAGAATGAGAGAGAGAGGAAGAGAGTGACTGAGAGAGAGAGAAAATGAATGAGTGTGTGTGTATGTGTGTATGTGTGTGTGTGTGTGTGTGTGTGTGTGTGTGTGAACAAAGTGCTTGCTTCTATGACATTAACACACAAAATAACGAAAGAATAATCTACCCTAGACCTGATGTGATTTTACTTATAGACACAGAGAATTTGGCTATTTATGCATCAACCTGCAATACTTATAGACACAGAGAATTAGGCTATTAAGGCATCAACCTGCACTTCACGTTGACACAAACAGCCGGGGCGCACATAGGGGAATGTGGAAGGGGAGGAGGACATGAAATAGCCTACTCCTGCCTTTATCCTGCCGACTGGTCCCTCTGGAGCCCCCTTACCACCCCCCTTCCCCCCACGCTGCAAACAAAACCCAGTTCAAGCTGCTTACAGGCCGGAGATCTCGGAGAGCTGTTCAATGTCCGCCGGTCGCCATGAAAGGGACTGCATAAAAGCACACAGCACCTTTTCTGATGGGGATTAAGGTGAAATAACGTATTGGGGACAACGAGCAGTGTAGGGGAAAGTCTCACGTGGATTATAAACGGGTTTTACGATAGGCTAGTTTCTCGTCAATGGGACATACAACTGTAATGTCGCAGTCATTTAAAATGCCAACGCTAATCTGAAATTCAGATGAAAGATAGATTAGGGTCACTGCTGGATTTCACGGGGTTATTCAGGACAACCATTTTATCTGAGCAGCCTTTTACTTTTCATCTTGGCAGGCCGTTCCCGCTGGACTGAAAAGGAGCCATTGTGTGGAAGGGATGGAAATATGGGCTACAATGAGTTCGAGTTAGCCTGCAGAAACACACCGGAACGAACCCAGCGCATTTCTCGTTTGCCGTAGCCATGACAACAGGGATGTGCTTCAGTAACGTACAACCAGTGGAAACCAAATAAGAGTACATGGTGGGAAATGGAAACCATTGTGGAAACCCTTCGCGACTCGCAAATTGGAACAGAGAGGGTCTGAGCAAACTATTACAGTTTTTATAGTAACTATAGACACGGAATAGGGTCGCCATCTGTGATAGCATCCCGCTCAATGCAATGGTCTTCCCCAGCAAAGTGCAGCGTTGGCTTGTAGGATACAGCACAGCCCAGCGAAGCAGTCACTCACTCCAAAGCCGCAGTTCAACATTACGTAGGCTAGGCATGATCACAACATTACGTAGGCTAGGCATGAACACAACATTCAGAGGCTAGGCATGAACACAACAATACGTACATGTATGCTAGGCATTAACACAACATTCAGAGGCTAGGCATTAACACAACATTCAGAGGCTAGGCATGAACACAACATTAGGTAGGCTAGGCATGATCACAACATTCAGAGGCTAGGCATGAACACAACATTAGGTAGGCTAGGCATGATCACAACATTCAGAGGCTAGGCATGAACACAACATTAGGTAGGCTAGGCATGAACACAACATTCAGAGGCTAGCCATGACTAATCATTATTCTTCCAAATCCCTCTCCATTATTGCATTTCAATCTGAAGTATAGCCCTGGTTTTTCAGCCCCATAGCCTAGCCTATGCCATATAGGCAGGCCTGTACCGTAATCAAGACCATAAATTCCCATCCAGAAGACCAATGAGTATGAACAATTAAATACATATAGAAATCAACTGATTCCATATCTAAATAAATGATCTAAGTACATTTGGTTGGGAACATGTGTGTGAGACAGAGATATATAATTCAGGAAGCAATGATAAAGGCCAGACCTGGTTATAAACCAAACCCTGCTGTTGAATGGCAGGCACAGTAGCCTACACTATTAGGCCTAAATACACTGAGAGCTATCTTATACCAGAAATATAGGCTACAGAAAGGTAGCATATTTACAATGTTAGCAGAGTAGGTGCAGTAAACATCAGCCAGTTCAATCATTTTATGGATTGGCTGCTGGCTTTTCTGAACAGTTGTAATGTCAAACTGCATTGCATAGGCATACCACCCTCCATATAGCTTTATGCTGCATGGCTAGTGCAGTAATATTGAGCGTTTTCATCTAAATGGGTCAACTGGCTTTGGCGATCCACGACGCAATACTAACCCAGACAGTTTGTCTGAGTCAAGCCTATAGCCTCCTGTAAATTCTCATACAACTGTAGGCCTATACAGAACTGAAACCCAGAGGAACGCCGTTCAGAAACACAACTGGTGCTTTTGGTCACTTTGTTTCAGATCACAGTGATTAAATAACACACATCTATAATTATTTGGTAAACTGGGACGGTGTATGTGTAATTAGGGTAAGAGGAACAACGCTTAAAACTCACAAATCTATACTCTCCACGTGAAAGTAAAATCGCTTCAAAGGCAAATTCTCAGAATAGCTTAGTTTGGAAATTGTAAGAACCTCTTAAAGGTACAGTCAGTCAAGAAAACTTGTTCATATTTGAACTCCATCAAAACAAAAACACCTCTCCCGCTATAGGGGGCTGCCTCAGAAGCTCCGCCCGCACATTGGAAATGCATTGGGATATGTTTGTGTTCCCATTTTCAGAGACAGGGCTGTGTAGAAACACCAGATTATTTTTTCATCATGCACACAGAAGGGATAGCTAGCAGACCGTGAGTGTATTATCTTACAATCGCGGTCTCTACCTTTAAATATTCACACACACTAATCCAAATACTCCAATCCCACCATATAGTTCAAATAATAGAGCAAAGTGCATGGAAGCTGTAGAAATATCTGTATTCATATTAAACTTCATACTGTAGCCTAGTTGTAATCTGGTTTCAATTTTTACAGGGTTGCTAGTTATCTAGCAAACACCCAGTCTGCCTTTCATTCAAAACGTACATTCCGGCCAGGCAACCGCCCCAAAAAATAACTTTTATAAAGAGTAAGTCCTCTATTGTCAGTTTAGCCAGCAAAATACCTCAGAACACAAAGCCATGGAACTTTTAATTGCCATATTAATTTGAACTGGATGTGAAATGTGTTCACCGTCTAATCAATCTAGCTGGCAGCATTGAGACAACAAATGGTGAAATGTGTTTCACAAAGCTACGGGAAACATTTGAGCTGAAACCTTATACTTCGTAAAAACTTTGGTTGACCTTGTAAGGCCTTCCAAACCAAATTTTAAAACGCACCCAGACGGGGTAGGAGGCCCGCTGTAAAAGTCAAGCCAAGCATTCCACAGCGGTTTATTAGACATCGAACTAACGCCATGCATACTAATGGACCTAGCTGTATATTGCATGCTGCAGCTACGTTCAGATTAAAAACCTAACCATTCGTGTTAATTGCTGAAGCCTTAACATTATAGCAAATTAACTATTTTTGCTGGCAGTGAATAGTGTCTCAAATGTTTTTGGCTTCATAAAGCACGAAGAGGCTTTAGTTCCAACGTTATAACACAATTAAAACAACAACAAAGCTTACAGCCTGCTGTAGGCCACCTATAATAAATCATATGTAGGAAATAATAATGAACAGCACATCACTATTGTAGCACATGGAATTTCAACAAGCACACAAGCGAGAAAAAGAGAATCAAGCTACAACACTATATCACAAACAAACTGTGCTCGTCAGCAGCATCACTCTGTTGGCTGGTTTCACAGAAATGGACAGATGCTGGAAAGACTAGTGGATTATTCATACAACAAACCAATACGTGAGAATGTAATGCTCTTTTTATGGTGATTTGCATTAGGGATGGCACCGATACAATACTGAGATCGGAAGTCGGTCCGATACTGACTTAAATATCCGTATCGGTATCGGTGATAATTGGGAAGTTCCAATCGATCCATGGGACTGATCCAATTAAATTAATTTACATGCGCAGGTCTACTGTCAAGCATCAGCCATGTCTAACCTACCCAGGCCACACTATCAGCAGGAGGTTTCTAAAATGCATTTTAAGTCCTAAAATAGAGATTGGCTGTCATTTACATTGCAACTTAACTTAATTTAACTTTAACTTAATTTAACACTGGGATCGGATCGGTACCCAAAGTGCCGGTGTTACGCCTAATTCTGTTTCCTGGTGGATTCAGTGACCCTTTCGAAACGAAGTATGATAAATAAAGCAGAAAAAGCACGAAAGGTTCGATAGATCTATAAATAATATTTAGAAATATCTAGACATCAATTAACCTTAAAACGACAAGGCTGGTTTAGATAAAGTAGATTACTATTTCACTTTTTATTCAGAAATCGCTAAAATCACAAGCTCTTTGCAGAGCAAACCACCATCGATTGTACATGATTTGAGGTGGCACATGCGCACTTTCGAAAGGGTCACTGAATTCGGCAGGACACAGAATTAGGCGTAACACCGGTATCTGTATCGGTATCGTGGACTGAAAAAAATGGATTGTGCCATGATCCCTAATTTGCATTACAGAACCTGGTGGTACACTGACACTCTAAACAAGACCTCCATCTGAAGGGATGTCTGATATGTCTAATGTAAATAGAAAAACATGTTTAAGTTATTGTGCACAGATGAACATTAACTTGTCCAAATCGTTTGATTATTTTACTATAAGTTCTAACTGGCAGCCTATAGTTTATTGTATTTAACAAGGCCCTTTATTTTACAGTAGGCTATGCATAAAGCCAAGTAAGTCAACGAGTTAATTGCATTCACATGCCATCCAAATACATCAAAGTTACAACAACTGAGTTCGAAAGGAATTGCGCAAATGCATCTTGTTCGATCAAGTAAATTGGCAAAATAACGTGGTAATGGTGAGATGGTAACCCACCAGGTTGCATATAACGCAGTGCAGTCCAACTGAAACTTTTTTTTGCTTTATAGTCAAAACGCTGTCTCACAGCACAACCTATATTAAGCATCCTTATCTTGTGAAGCTGTGGATGTGGGAGGCAGGAAATTAATCTAACCGTCTACTGGTGGTGTGTGGGTAGCCTACGCTATACGTGCCTGCGTCGAGAGAGAGAGAGCTAGAGAGATAGAGAGAGAGAGATAGAGAGAGAGAGAGAGAGAGAGGCCGTCATCTCTCCGTGGGATTTACCGTGCATCCCCGCTATTACTCCTCAAGTGTCTGTTTTCCCACACCAGTCAAGGTTAACAAGCGGCTTGTGTTTGTGTCGGCTGGAAAACGGGGAGGGGTGAAACGACAGGGTGAGGTGGTGCAGCAGCTAGCCTACACGGTGCCGTGATGATGCAGGCAGACAGGCAGGCAGGCAGGCAGACAGACAGACAGGAGCTTCACTAGTCATATATTCTCCTCTACACACCGCACCTTTGCACCTAATGTCAATATAGCGCTGTAGTACGCTAGCCTACGTCGTATTACGTGTTCCACAACGAACAGCCATTGCATCTAGCCTACAATAACGCAGCGGATCACCCGTGGCACCTCTCCAAAACACACCAGATATTTCGGCCAGACAAGAAAGGAGAGAGAGAGAGAGAGAAAAAAAACTCCCGTGCGCACTAATCCTGTTGGCATCGCGCCTACAGAATCCGTGGGCAGGGAGATCTGGATAGTTTTAATGGTGGATGCGGATTCGTTGTCTGAGCAGAGGAGAACCAGGCTGCCGAGCCAACTGATGTTAATAAAAACAATTATACTACACCACAACGTATTATGCTATCCGTACCTTTCTCTCCATCACTATAACGCTTTGCTCAGAAGCAGCAACTGTAGATTATTATCTCAGCGGAGGTGTCCGGTGCGGGTACGAGGCTTCCTCTCTCCTTAACTTCCTCACGGCTTCCAGTGGAGTCTCTGTGTCACTTCCCCATTACTGGTAAGGCGGCTTATTAGCACTGGCTTATGGGACGCTGAGTCGGGGATGGAGTCAGGATTGAAGCATTGCTCGGCGAAAGGGGCGCAGGCGCGGTCTCTGCCGGAGACTTCATATAATGAAAAATTACGTGATGTAGGCAGGGAGTGTCGTCAAATTACTTCATGCGTTTTATTTTGCATTTAAAATATAACCTAGCTTAACAAATGGTAAATACATATTTCTAAGGCAGCGGGAAATGGAACATTTTACATGATTTATAACGATATTGTAAAAGGCTACTCCCACTAATAAAGGTTTTCCATGACGGCGAAATGGACGCGCATACACACAGAGCGCCTTTCCTCAGATTGGTCGAGGAGTCATCCTTGGTCAACACTAATTACGGTTTGCTTGCTACCACGGTCCTTAACCTCTTACACATTCAATTAATCTATATAATTTTAAAGAAATACACTGACAAGCAGTAACAGGTCAGTTAAAAGCAGAAACATACTTTTATTGTGGTTAATCTCTTGGAATTACAAAGTAGGCTACTACAGTACCTACAGTAAACAATTTAATCGGATCATTACTATTGAATATAACAGACTATGCTGTGCCAATCTAAAACGAGTAAGATGTTTAATTTAAGTAAAGTGGACATTTTTTGAACAAGGCACGTCAGCATGTTTGCAAGCAAACTGGTACATGTTTTATACATAGAACTATACAAGGCCACTTTAAGGAAGAGATGTACATCCAATTTTATCTTGGACAACACAAATTGCTCCATAATCTAATAAACTCAATAGGCATAAACACAGCCACTATTAATCTCAAACAAAAAGCAGAATTTCCAAAAGATGTCATCGAATAACAGTGGAACTCCATTGTGAAATATCTTTTAATAAACATTTTGGGTGATTTTGTGAAGGATAGCAATGTCAAACAAACAAGAAACCAGAGTTTAAATATAGTATTGGCTTGTTTGGTCCTTGTTTGATCAACCACTAATCCTGGACATCAAAATAATCGATCACAGGTTCTTCTTTGACCATCTTCGACCAGGTGCTTCCACCATCAACCCTAGAGAGGAAACAGGGACACAACAACCATTTCTGTAACAGATGGAGTAAGTGATTACCGGCCCCTTAAATGAATGGGTCATTATTAGGGCTGGATGATTAACCTAAAGTAATCGAAACCAAATTTCAGAACATCTAACCAATGTAAATTTTCCTATGTCAAACGAATTTTTCGCAAAAAAAAAAAAAAAAAAAAAATCCTGTTCAATAAAGTGTGACATAAATAGGACGCGTTTTACAGATAGCGGTAAGCCTATTTGTCAGGAACCGGACACTTGTGACAATCCCAGGCACATCAATCAGCAGCATCTACTGAGAAACGCTGCTGTTATTAACACCATTAGTATCAACCGTGACAGACGTAAATCGAAACTACACGTCACGTCAATGTCTCGCAACATGGCAGCTCAGGTGGTGTCATAAACATTTATCAAAGCAGAACAGTCTCATTATGCATGACAGACAACTTAATTAACTTATTATATAGCAAGGTGGGCTTTCTAACACCTACTGCTAATATATCTGTCCCTCGTAGGTCTTTCACAGATTTCCAGATAGCTCCTTCTTCCTTCCAAGTTTGAAGCAAATAGATAACTTTAGCAGTGCCACCTCCCTTCATGGTAACTTCTAAGCTATAGCGATGTAAAGTTAACTCTTTCAATGAGATATTCCTACGGAAATGCAATTTCTGGAATAATGGTTCTATAATATCATAGTAGACAAAATGTCTACAATTAGTAGGTGGAGTAGAGCAAAGGAAACGCTTACCGATTCCAATGATAAACATAGCTGCCCTTACAGGATAATACAGCAGGGTAAGTCAACTTTTGTCTGTCATTTTTCTTTAAGCTAATAATTATGACTCCATGTTTTTCATTATTTAATGTTTTAGCCCATTGCTAGCAACATTAAAGTATCATACTTTTACAAATAGTAGTAAGTTTTAACAAAAGCTGCTAATACCACAGCGTGTGTATTCCTCATTTATAGTTCTATGGTGTATTCACGTAACTCCACCCCGTCTAGTCGGCTGAATGGAAGCATCATGGAGCAGAACTCAAACAAAAGCAAAACAAAAATCTTTCATTAATCATAATCAAGGTACAATGTTCGATTAATCGCGATTTTATTTAGATTTGAGGTCAAATCATCGTCAATCGTTGCAGAAACCTCATAAAGACCCATTCATTAGAATCAGGTGTGTTGAAGCAGGGAGACATCTACAATATGCACAACGGTAAACCCCCAGGACCAGCGTGGAGAACACAGTGCTTTAAAAAATACCTGCTTGTGATCTGGTCTGCCACACTAAGCACCGGCATCTCAGACTGCTTCCTAGGCACCCATTCACGTTTTGAAAACAAGTTACAGAGCAGCTCAAAACATACAGAGAGAAGTCTGGTGTCACTCTCTGCTCAGGACACCATTACTCCGCTATATCGTCATAGAAATTAGTTTGCTGCCGCTGCTGCTGCTAACGTAAAACACATTTCATACAGCACCTTTACACGTGGAGCTCTAGTTTCTGGTGCAAACATCTTACTTGCTGCTGTGCTGCTAACGTAAAACACATTTCATACAGCACCTTTACACAGGGAGCTCTAGTTTCTGGTGCAAACATCTTACTTGCTGCTGTGCTGCTAACGTAAAACACATTTCATACAGCACCTTTACACAGGGAGCTCTAGTTTCTGGTGCAAACATCTTACTTGCTGCTGTGCTGCTTGATGTGAGCGATGGGCGGCGGGGCCCTTGTGGTGGTCTCTCTCTCGATCAGGGAGGTCAGGGTCGCAGTGGGACATACAGACTTCCCCCTGCACACACAACAAAGTCTCAGGGAAAGTCTACACACAGCCATTACCAACTAGTGGACCGTGGCGGTATTGCAGGTGTATTGCCGAATCATATGCAAAATGCTGTTATTTTCATAAAATCCTCAGTGATTTCCAATGTGCTTTTTATTTAGGGCTGGCCCAGTACACTCGGGTTTTCGTTTGATAAGGAAAACTAAGTCCGCCATCTTATATGAAATGAATGCATCGGAAGTCCGTGCAGTATTCTTTTATGTAATGCGTTTTTGACTAAATATTTTACTGGATAAGATTGTTTGGAACTTTGCCAATGTAACAAGATTGTTATAGACAGTCATCGATGGATCGTGAACTATGAGTTATTGGTGGATGTCATTGGTGATTACTAGGAGTCTTTTATAGGTGAGTAGTAGTTAAACTCAACATTTTAAGCACAGTATGTTGGTGGTCTGACAAAACTGGAGCTGTGCTTGCTATTGTAGCCTACAGTCTTGCGCACATAGCTTATTGAAAGCCCGCAAAAAGTCCTGACTGCCTGCTTGGATTTTTAAGAGGTTATGAAATGTGTTGGTAATTGAGTTCTGAAAACAAGTATTCGAACACTCGTTCGGAAAAACAACGAGAATTCGAAGCCTGTAAAATTATATTCTGGCTAGCCCTAGTTTAATTTATTTAAATATTGTTCGGGGGCCTGTGTTCTGCTGGGTGCTGTCAAGACAGCCATTTTAATCCATTTTATTTAAATTTATTATGGGATGCAGGCCGCAAACACTGTGCATAGGAGAAGTTTGGGAACCGCTCGACTAGTAGAACACAGAGTTTCTGAAACAGGAGAGGTGTGTGTGTGTGTGTGTGGGCGAGCGAGCGCACGCTTACTTCAGCGCCGTGACGACCACGTTGCGCTTGGGCTCGCTGTCGTAGCTCAGGCTCTCCACAGCGTAGGCTTCTGCCAGCTCGTGCACGATCTTGCGGTGCTCTCGCTTCATGGGCGGGAAACAGTGGCTACGCTTCGCCTGTTTGCCCTGCGCACATTGGGGGCGGGGCTGGACATTAGACAACACCCCAGTAACCCCCCACTGAACACAGTGAAATGCATTGTGAAGCCTAGAGCAGTGTTTCCCAACCCTGGTCCTCGGGGAACACTGCCCTGCATGGTTTAGATGTCTCCCTGCTCCAACACAGCTGATTCAAATGAATGGCTCGTTAGACTCCTGATAACGAGCCATTCATTTGACTCAGCTGTTGGACCAGGGTTGGGAAACACTGGCCTAGAGCATTATTGTTGTGGGCAGTGTTTGCCCCTTTACGTTACTATTTATAGAGCTAGGGCTGTGAAGAAGTACAGGACCTTTTTCTTGCTGCATGCACAGAGAATGGTAAGCTACTGTAGCAAAATGCGAGGAGATATTTGGTGAATTAGACAAAAAGTGCATTAGCTTACAATAGCGGACTATATATTTAATCAACAAATGAAGTGATAGTTATATAAACAAGTTTAATTTGTCAAATCAGATCCGTGTGCTACGAGTGGGAAAAAGATATTAGCAAAGGTACAAATATATCCGTATACACCCCCAGCTTACCTTGTTGGCAAGATCAACCAGATTTTTGATCTCTCTCTCCACCTCGCTGAGAAACCTGAAGTCCTTCCTGCAACAGATCAACAAAACAGAGGGGCTTTACATTAGTCTGCCACAGCGGTCAGGCGGGAGACAAGATGGACAAGGCCAGCAGCCAATCAGATGAGAGAGAGAACCTGGCGTCTTCCCGGAGGCCATCGCTGTAGGAGGAGGCGGGGCTGCGGACGTTGAAGGGGTCGGCAGCAGCGTCGATCTGCAGCGCCTCGGCCAACCGCCGGTTTCTCTCAAGGGTGGCGCAGTCCTGGTCGCACTGCAGCCTGGGGGGAGGGGGGGGGGGGGGGGGGGGGGCGT
>JAODUH010000013.1:3150189-3163144 GCA_027564835.1 Typhlichthys subterraneus | reverse complement strand
TTTCTACCCCCCCCCCCCCCCCCCAATGCATCCCTGACTCCTGCAAACACTTTCCTGTCCCGACCTGTCCCATGACGTATCTGTCAAAACAATTCTTGTCAATCGGATGTTTGCATAATAAATAGAAGGTTCCTGTGTGGACAAGTGGCCTAGCTTATAAATGTATATAACAGAACGTGAGAACATTTTGTAGCACACGTAACAAAATCCTAGCAGGAGTTCTGTAAACTATAGAACGTCTGTACCATCTCTACGATACAAAACAACCTTGTGACATCTTACCAAGCAGTGAATGACCTGAGAGACGAAGCACACAGGGCATTCTACTTCCCAAAATGTAAACTGATAGTCCAGGGCTTTGAGGACCTCCCTGATAAAGAGAGGCTGTCAGGCCTTCTAGGGGAGGACACGGGCAGCTGTGTGTTGGTCGCACGCTACGTTACCGCCTGCCACAAGATGAGGGAGAGTGCCTGACATATGCAATGCCTGCTATCTTCCTTAAATGCCAATATATATGTGATATTTTATTGTATTATCTAATCAATACCTTTGTTAAATGTACCTATTGTTCATCTGCTCTTGTTATTACTGTTATTATGCTCCATAGTTTACTTTAATCTCAATAATATGAAAGAAAAGGAAAACAAGTATAATACTTTGGCAATTTGTACACTGTTACGTTGCTAATGAAGTGATTTGCATTGAAATGAGAGAGAGAGAGAGATAGATAGAGAGAGAGAGAGAGAGAGAGAGAGAGAGAGAGAGACACAGAGAGAGAGAAAGACAGAGAGAGAGAGAGAGAGAAAGACAGAGAGAGAGAGAGAGAGGGAGAGAGACAGAGAGAGAGAAAGACAGAGAGAGAGAGGGAGAGAGACAGAGAGAGAGAGAAAGAGAGAGAGATAGAGAGACAGAGAGAGATAGAGAGAGGGAGAGAGACAGAGAGAGAGACAGAGAGAGAGACACAGAGAGAGAGAGAGATGCACTAGTGTCTACTGATAGCCTGTCAGAGAGCAGCCCTGTAGTCCACACAAAGGTCAGCCCTCAACACCTGTGTGTGTGTGTGTGCGTGCGCGTGCACACCAGTGGTTGTGTTATCACCAGGCAGGGGCAACGATGCACACATCAATGTGCGTCTCTGTGTGCACGTGTGTGCATGTGATGTGTGTGAGCAGGCGGGGCGGAGGGCTTTCTGGCCACATTATTCTCAAAATGCACGCACACACACACACACACGCACACACGCACACACACACACACACGTGCACAAACATATGAGCACATGCACAGAGAATATTAATCCTAGAATGTTCTAGAATATATAGACCAAGGTCAGTAATGCATTGGATTACATTTGAAGCGAATCACCCCTTAAAAGTCAAAGATAAATACAAACTTAAGCTAAAGAGGCATTCACACTATCATTGCTATGACGTCATGAAATCCTACTCATGTGTGTTGGCCTGGCTGTAGGTAGGAGCAAGCTGGACACACCCTGGCCACGCCCCTAAATGCTGCTGGCATCTCCCTGACAACCTGGCCAGCTTCTACATCGATCACATCTTTTTTTTTTTACCCGAAAACGAGAATATAATAATAATAAGTACCCGTAACAGCACAGCGTATGTCTCCATTTACAGATACAGTGTGTCGGGAGACGTTTGCTTGGCCATAGAGAAAATAAAAATGTCTTATCAAAACAGAACAAACTGTTTGTCAAGCATAATAGTGGTGAAGTTAAGAGACGCGCTGAGAATAATATATATTTAATTTGCACGCTTATAACTATAAAACTAAACACATTGTGTTAGCTGGCTATGATGGCGGGCTACACAGTTTTCCTCCGTTTCCATGCCAACACTTTCAACATGAGGAAGTAGATCGGGAGGAAAATAGAAGCAGCCTGCTATCGAGTTCTGGTTCTGTCTTCATTTTCCTCGCTGGATCAAACCAAGCTTAATAAACAAAGTGCTGTCCGCATATCGCCCCTAGCAACTTAACACGTTTATCAACCCCCGCCCACTTTTGGGCGTACCTCAGCGGAAATCTGCGCTGCGGAGGTACACGCGAAAGTGGGCGGGTTCAACCCTCCGCTTGCCGCCGCTGTGGAAAATCTAATGTATTTATATTATTATTATGGTTAATAATAATAACAATTTAAAAAATGATGTCTAATTCAGCTGTGAAAGACTCTCGCCCCACACCCACACACACACACACAAACATTTTATAGATTATTATTATTAACACACACAAAAAAAATTGGTGTCTAATTCAGCTGTGAGACTCCCTCTCACACATCTCCCCACACACACACGCACACAAACACACACATACACACACACACAAACACCCCCTTTACACACACACACACACACACACACACACACACACATACACACACACACAAACACCCCCTTTACACACGCACACACGCACGCACGCGCGCGCGGGCGCTGTAATCAGGGGGAGCAGATCAAAGCAGGGGCAGCTGAGTGTCACTGTGGCGTTTTAGATCCCTCTGTCAGAACGTGACCCCGGAGAGAAGCTCCTCGGGGCTGCCGGCCTGAGCGCCTCTCCACCAAGATGAAGGTTAATGTCACCAGGTAGCCCTCTCATTCCCCGCTGACAACACTCTGCTGCCGGCCTTATTACAGCACAGACAGAGCTCCCGTGGATCAAACCCCCTCTCTCGCTGAGTCCTGCTGTAACGTACGTGGGCCGAAAATGCAGGGCAGCTCGGCAAATAGCTGCTTTTCCTCCAGAAATCCAAATAGGCTCCTTCTCGGTTGTCAAGCACTTGAAAACAGGCAAAGTTTCATTTAACTATGTGAGTCTCGTACATACAGCATCGTCATTGCAATGTACAACGCATTGTTACGCAATGCGTGAACAGTGTATTGTCCACTAACATGCACAGCACCAATACAGGCAGAATAAGCGATTTTTGTCATATTCAGTGAATATGTTCAGTGTGCGCGCTGAAAACATAATCTGGTGTTGCTACACAGCCCAGGCTCTGTAAATGGGAACACAAACAAAGCGGTGCAGACCGCACCACACAACACTATCTGCAGGTGAGTTATGTAAATCTCACTCTCCGACCCCTCATGGACGCTCTGGCGACGTACGCTATAGGGCCAATGGGTTTCAGCGTGTGTTGTTAAGCGTCACACGAGCATGTACAGATCCCACATGATGACACTTCTGTTGCAACAGGTGACACCTGCTGCAACATGGTTGTGTCCGCTGCTTCAAAGAGTTCATCATACTGCCCTCGGGAAGACGCTGAAGAGCAATACAATATCCTACAACGTCAACAAAGGTCTTTCGTACCAAGTGCAACATCGTTTTCACTGGAATCGTGTTCGCTACTGTTGGATGTATTATGTTGTATATTATATTTATTTATTACTGCATTTATTGTGATTTACTGTGATGTGTTTTGAACCAACACAGGAAACCAAATTTCCACATTTGTTGACGATAAAGATTACTGTATTATTATTATTATTATTAGTATGCATGATTGGGTCTTTTACCCAGTGTTATCAATATTGTAACTAGGAATCAATTAAAGTGTACCTGCACCCCAGCTCTGAGCCTGACTCCACCTTTAAAGTGTAACATCACCCGCTCTGAGCCTGACTCCACCTTTAAAGTGTAGCTGCTCCTCAGCTCTGAGCCTAACTACACCTTTAAAGTGTAACTGCACCCCAGCTCTGAGCCTGACTCCACCTTTAAAGTGTAGCTGCACCCCAGCTCTGAGCCTGACTCCACCTTTAAAGTGTAACATCACCCCAGCTCTGAGCCTGACTCCACCCACTACACATTTTTGAAAAATGCTAAATCTGTGTGAGTGTGGGTAGGGAAGGGGCTGAGAGGGGGACCCCCATTAACATTAACGTTAATTTGATGACGTATGAGCGGACAGTGTACCGGGGTGAGCCCAAGGTTGCTGAACTCCCACACAAATGTTTTCAGCTATACTGACGCTTCTGTGGAACAAAGTCAATTGGGGCTAAATTATAGAATTACCAAAAATATACAAAGTAAATATTAAATTCTTAATATAAAAATTAAAAACAGTCCCACCTTTGGCTTGTGGCAACATCTTCTGAGTAGCTCTCACACAGAGTGCACAGTTCAGGTCAGTTCAGGTCTCCACAAATCAGGTCTCCACTCACTGCAGTGTGTTGTATCTCTGCACTGCCATCGCTGTTAATCTGATCCCCCCTCCCCCCTTGACACATTATGATGGCGGGGGGTTAGAGGAAGGAGGGGCTAGCAAGATGTAATTCACGGCTCATTTGCTTACGCTGCTTCGCATTAGGGGAGAGATAATTCACCTCTCTCTCAGCGCCAGCCTCTAAACTCTCCGTAATGCCCTCCCGACACTTAGCATATTATATTGCTTCGTGCCACGCGTAAAGTGGGACCAGTAATCCCACTTCATGCACACAGCGCACGGGGGTTGGGGGGGGAAGCTCTTGTTCCACTCAATTATTCATCGTCATATAATATCAGAGCGGGGCTTCTGACAGGCTTATAGCATTTTCCCCTGTCCCACGGTGCACCCCCCACCCCCCCCATTCCCCCGCCATGTCACGCAGTGCAACAGACCACCCCCCCCCCCCCCCATCCCATTCCTCCTTTCGCAGCCGTTCTGACCTCGTCCCACCAGGGCGGCTGCGTGGGCATGTCTAGGCCCCGCTTGACTGACACCTTCCCGACGCGCATGCATTGCCATGACACCTGAGACCGTCGCCATGGCTTCCATCTTATTTTTAAATGCAGAAGTCAATTGTCCTGTTGTGTTTCCTGTCTCGCAAGCGCAGGTAAGTACCAAAGCAGCGGGTGATGTAAGAAAATGGCAAGACACTTTTTGGGAAGCCATCATTATGGCAATACATCGCTTTTACATTTGTACATCCGCCAACCAAAGCCATTTTTGTTAATAAGGCAAATGTGGAGTGCTGACATTAGCAGCATTTACTGACGTCAAACGCTCTGCTTAACTGTGACCTGAGAAGCAGCCCCATCACTCACAACCCCGCGTAGACGCCATTCAGGTCATCTCCAATAGCGTAACAGGATCCCCGTCCGATGACTTATTTTTGGTATCCCGTGATTGTTTTCCAGGTGGCACGGCGTGTCAGGGGCCTCACCGCTTTGCCTCTCCACAGCAGAACTCATTAAGATTATGCTGCTCTTGTCTCCGCTGAAATGTCATCTCATCTCTCCAGCCAGGCCAATCTGGGACGTTGGCCATGGTGGCACCACCACTGTTCATACGCAGCTGCCTCTGCTGCTTTGAAGTGACACCCGTCGGTAAATGTAGGAACACAAAACCTTGGAAGATCAAGACTATTTTAAATAATATGTATGTAAAATGCACATGTGTGTACAGAAATATAGAAATCATAAACAAGTCTACAAAGCCAGCAAAAAAGTGGTTGCTATGGTTATTATTGACTCCTCTGATGTATAAGACCAGTGGTTGTAAGCTAATGCACTTTTTGTCTCCCCACAGTCTGCTTGCTGCCTGCTCTGTGTGCGCTGGAAAATCATCTGGTGTTTCTACACAGCTCTGGCTCTGTGAATGGGAACACAAAAGAGTGGTGCAGACCGCACCACAAGATAATCTCCTTGCCTTGGCAATGTGATTCTAATGTATAGGGTGGAGCTTATGAGGGAGCACCCTATGGCACTGAAGTGTTTATCTCCATGACTGGGCGGTGCCCTTTAAAGGTGTAGTCAGTCATGGCAGCGTCGTTGGGCGGCGTCGTTGGGCGGTGCGTCAAGGAACGCAACGTTCGAAAAGTAAATTAAAATTGACGGAGGAGCTCAGAAACATGCAGATATGCCGTGCATGTTTATGGCTTGACGCCCAAGAAATAGATCCGCGTTCTAAACCTCGGCATCAACGCGCGTCAGACGCTGCCAGTGGGCGTCGCTCCGTTAAAAAGAGCCAGTTCTGAAACTATGGCGTCTTGACGCACGTCGACGCCTTCAGTGGGCGTTGGCCTTAACATTTATTGACACCTGTTTTGTCATCGCAATGTTATGCTACCCTGCAAATGTATTTTATTGTGCTGCTAGAATGTCATGATAATACATTGATATTAGACACAAAATCATTTATATTAATTTACATTATCTATATTTAATGATAGCAGGGAAATAGCAATACAATTTGATAATAATAAGACAAAATCAGCTTGAAATATTCAGGCATAAAACAATTTTTACCTTTTACCATTTTCCTCTGAATCCAAGATTGATCATCTTCAATTCTTACCATTTGAGTTTTTTTTTTCTTTTTTTTCCCCCATTCTGTTATTCATTATTTTTTTCTTTTTTGCAGGCATTAGCAGCTAGCTTTCTTGCTACTGTAGGTTAGCTGAACAGGTTCACCCCTTAGCTGGTGTTTTTCAGTCTCTGCATTAGCACTGGCGCTCTCTGCCCTCAGTGCCCTGAGGGCTTTAGGCTTTTACCAAACGCTGGAAGCCCCAGTTGGGGAGATGGACTGATATTTCGGGCTTGGCTCACACAAAATAATAGACACAGGGTCACTCCACCTGAGATCTACCACGTCAAACATCGGTGGGGTACTTTTCAGGTCAGGACATTAAATAATCTTTAATCTTTCTATTCTCAAGCTCGGTTTGACTGATGAATAGAGTGGAAGTGAGGTTACATTTGTTCAGAGGACGATATTTGCAGAAAAGGGAAAAAGAAAGAATTGGGAGAACAGTACGGTGGCCTTGATGCGGTCTTAGCAGAAAACTAGGAGCCTCATTGATTTTCTTGTAAGAATAAAGAGGCTGGGACCAATATAATTAAGGCTGAAATGTTCTGAACACACTTCGATGCCAAACGTCAAACGTCAAACAGATTTCAAGGTCTCTAGAGCCACGTCTGTTGAAACAGACCCCTTTAAGAAAGTTACAGAGGGAATTAGGTCAAATTCAGCATTTTGATGTGTTTGTGGCACAGCGAAGAAGAGAAAGGCTGTGGTGATATAGGCTACAGTACGTTGCTCACAAAATCCTTTTTGTAAATATTTCAGTAAACATCTCATGACATTCAAGACAAAGTTTGAGAAAAAAAAAAGAAAACTACAAAACTAAAAGGGATAAAATGTTGTACGTCTGTGCCACCCGTCCCCATCCCAATGCTGACCATTCTTCTTCTGTGGTGGACAGACCCTACCCATCTGTCGGTCCTCCAGCCATGTTTGAAGCCAGTATGGGGTGCAGGCGCTACATTGCAGGGCTCTGTGTCTGAATAATGAGCTGCGGAGCAAAGGCTGTAGCCCAGGGCTTTGACCCCCTCCGTGGCCTGATTGTGTCAGGCAGCGTCAGCCAGCACAGGCACTACAAAAGCACAGAACGTCCCGTCAAATCCGTATCCACGGTGATCTGTCCCCGGAGCCGCTAGCCGCGTACATACTATGTCATTAGCCATGTTTAGCATCAACAGCACACATGGCCAGCACATGGCTTTACACTGAAAGACATTCTAAACCCCCACTTGAGCTATTGACTGTGTGTGTGTGTGTGTGTGTGTGTGTGTGTGTACTATCATCTAAAATAATATAGTACACACAAGTGTGTGTGTTTGTGTGTGCGTGCATGCACTATATCATCTAGAATAATATACAGTAGTCACACACACACACACACACACACACACACACTGCTATATAACACCACCAAACACAAAGCGAGGAATCGGCTGTGTCATCTTCATGCTAGCGTGCTAGCATGCTAGCTAAAGGAGGTAACGGGGCTGTTTACAGTAAATAACGGCACACAGACAGACAGGGGTGCGGTGCACGGGGTCATGTGTGGCATGTGCGCCCCGCGATAAGCTGATTCAGTAGACGGAGTTCGACACGCGTCATCCTTCAGCCCTACAGCGACTGATGGAACAGCCACCCCTGTGAGCGGGACAAGGTCAGCACTCTGCCAGCACATAGGAGAAGAAGAAGAAGAAGATGATGATGGAGAAGGAGAAGAAGATGATGATGGAGAAGGAGAAGTAGGAGGAGGAGAGGAGGAGGAGGAGGAGAAGGAGAAGAGAAAGGAGGAGAAGGAACAGCAGGCGGAGAAGATGAAGAGGCGTTCTCCTACCTGTAAGCATCCTTATGCAAGATGTCTAACTCCCAGCAGCTCCTTGTTAATGGAGCTGCACCAGAGACGTTAAGTTTGTCATTATTTAAAAATGCATGAATAAAAAAGAATACTTTGGCATTGAAACACATGTTTGTAAAAAACTTAGTTTTTGATAAATCAAAAATGTTTTGTGTTTCAAGGCCAATGTTACATTTTGTATTGATATATTTCTTATTCAATTGCAGTTTTGTTTATTCAATTACAAACTTTTTTTTTCAATGCCAAACTTAAAGTTCTGACTTTAAGCTTAGGCTACTTGTTAAACTACTAAACTGCCATTAAGAACTAAATAACTACACTGTAATTAAGAAAATTGCCAATGTACTATAACAACCTAATTGTAATTTAAAGTGTCAGTGTGCGATGTTGACCACCAGGGGCAGGGTTGGGCTTTATGCAGGACCCCCACCTACTAGTTTTAGGCGTGTGCAAGTAAATGTGCACATACTCTAATCGCTAATTGCAAACCAACAGCGGTAAGACAACTTCCTCTACTGGGGGTTGAGCGTACAGGGAAACATTTTCAGACCAGATTTCCGCTTGCGCTGAGTTCACTGCGAACATTTATGAACACACACACACACACAAACACACACACGTGCGCACACACACACACACATTTAAAGTTAAAGAAAACGTTTCCTGAATGTGAACGCACCTCGCGTGCACAAGCGGCTAGGAAGCCAGGGGGGATGGGGGGGACAGGGCGGGTCACTCACCTGTCCCTGGGCATTGGTGACCAGCTGGCCTGTGGCCCCCTGTAGGCTGGACAGGGCGTTGCCGAACACCTGGGAGCCCGTGAGGGACCCCATGGCTGCAGCAATGGCCGCCGGGCTGGCCAGGGGGTTGAGCTGGGGACGGCAGGAATGACGGACGCTCATTAGCATACGGCATTCGCATAGGCAATTAGCATACAGCATTAGCATGTGTCATTAGCATGCTGCATTAGCATAGTTCCTTAGCATACTCAATTAGCATGGGTAATTAACATACATAATTAACATAGGTCATTAGCATAAATGCATGACACGAACATTAAATATGCCCTATATGACATTTAGTTAGTGTGTCTGCGGCCCACAATGCATGAGTGACATCTAGTGGCATAAAGTCATATAGAGTCCCTTTAAAGCTGATGTAAGCAGGATTTGAGACGAGAGGAAGGAGATAATAGGAAGGATAGAAGGAACAATATAATGCAACACAAACCGCAGTTCATCATACATCTCAGCGGGGAGCCAGGAGGGGATGGTGGTGCAGGAGGGGATGTAGGCTGTGAATAAGTGGCCATTTTACCACCCTAAGGGCCTCCTCTGGTCCCCACCCCCCCGGAGGCTGAACAGTCTTTTTGCCCCCGAGTCATGGCTCCTCCACGACCCCTAGGCACAATGGCGACGACGCCTAGGCACAATGGCGAGCCATGCGTCTCTGTATCGCCTCGTCATTGGTCTACGCCGGCCGGACCCTGAGTCACTGCGGCACGCCCCCATAATGCACTGATCTCTCACTCACTGATGCTACTTTAGAGACAGAATGAGGGAGAGAGAGAGAGAGAGAGAGAGAGAGAGAGAAAGAGAGAGGGGGGGGGGAGTGAGAGAGAAAGTGGGTGGGACGGGGGAGTTAAAAACAGCCATCTTTACCCCTGCTGTAATGGACTCATCTGGGGTGGCCTGTACTCGGGAGTCACAGCGCTGGGACCGCCCGTATAAATCAAGATAACCACTTATTAGAGGCTGATTTGGTTGCAGTGCAGCAGAGCAAAGGCTTATTAGGTTGAGTAAGTAGCTCAAAGAGCAGTGGAGAGGTGGGGGGGTGGTGGAGGACTCCCAATTACTCCACAGAATGGAGTGGTAATAGAAAACCTGGAGCGTCTGCTTATATTGGCCGGCTACAGGGCTAATACATATTCATACCAGGCTGGGTGAGAGGTAAACAATGGCTTTGTGGTCTCGTTTTAATACTTTTCTCATCAAACACGGTGTGCTATAACATGAGGTGCCTTCAGCCAAGGCATAAACTTCCCCCGCTGTTCAAAGCGTTCTGTTGTCTGTGGGGAATTCGCTGGCTTCCAATTGAGATCATTCAGTTGCCATTCATCTTTCATGGCACACCAACACCATATATTATTACGCTTTCTGAAATCAAATGATGAAAAAATGCCACAGAGCGATCGATACTTTTTCATTGACAGTAAAGGTTAAGCACATTAACAATGACACTGCATTTGTCTTATGAAATCATATTTCATGTTGGTGGCCTCAAATTGGCCTGGATTGATATTGCGGCCGCTCGTCTGAAAGTCATACAGTTTTTTCACCATAATCGCAAAATTGTCTTTTATGTGCCCGTTATTTGTCCTTTGGAGAAACTTACGTCTCAAATGTGGAGACAGAACAAAACCTGCCTTTCCATCTCTCTCTCTCTCTCTCTGTCTGGTAAAAAGGATCAGTATCTTTTCATCAATAGATTAAATGCAGTTGTGTTTGTGTATGTGTGTTTGCATGAGAGCGTGTGTGCCCTAAATTCATGTAGTCAATACCTGATATCTTTCCAAACAAATCTCTTCATTGTTTTAATGTATGGGTCAATGTTACAATAGTGAAGCTTTGCCTTTCTTGAGAAAATAAATGTGATTCCCTCTAGAAGACCTAGAGTATCTGCTCAGCAGGGAAACATTTCACACAATATGGCGGCTTAATATATAATTGAACACAAATGACGACCCGCAAAATCAAATGCAGCAGAAAACAACCTATTTCACAACAGAGGGGTTTCACCCTACGCAGCTTTAGACAGCGACCACAGATCAGTAGGGTGAAAAGACTGTCTTCTGCGGTACATGAGGTTCCCGGGGGGTTAGGGGCTGCTTGGTGTCATCATGAGGTTGGTGCCCGATTATTTGAATTCATATGATTGTGTGTTATTTTGTCACAGCCCTGCCTGACGACACGCTACTGCTATCCCCCGCAAACCATGGCCGCAAAGACAGAGCGGGAATTACTGCTGCCACCAAGTAATAATAGCATGGACAGCAGCGGAGTGGAGGGAAAAAAAACTGCTGTGAATGAGGCGAGGGGGGCGGTTTGTGTTCAACACCTAAACAGGTGATTTTCCACCATGGCGGCTCCTCTCAACAGCGTCCCAGGGAGGCTCAAAATGACAGGCCTGCCCTAGCATCTGCGCTGATTGCACGTGTCTGAGGAGATAAACAGCGATCTTCCAGTTTGCTTCGCCGCGGCCGTGTGTAAACTGTTGTGCCTCGACGGCTTCATTCCATCCTGAACAGGACATGGGAAGGGAAGATCTCGTTTCCAGAACATTATGGAACCATTCGGGTAAGGCACACAAAAAACAGCAGGCAGAATATTAAAGGTGTAGTCAGCTGTTGTAAGATAATTGTAAGATAATACACGTTTTGTCAAATTCACCAAATATCTCCTCGCATTTCGCTATCTGACCGTTGTGTGTGCATGCTGAAATAATAATCTGGTGTTTCTACACAGCCCTGGCTCCGTAAAGAAGAGCACAAACAAAGTGACAAACGCCGCTCACAACAACAATGCCCTAGGCTTCACAATGTGTTTCAAGGTGTGGGGTGGAGCTTCTGAGGGAGCACATAATGACATTGAAGGAGGAGATGTTCAAATATCAACAATCCTTCTCCAGAATCGCTGACTCCACCTTTAAGCCAGCACAGCTGCCATCACACAGCATCAAGACAATTTCCTATATCTACAGCGGGAGGCCAGGGGTCAGCAAACACACATGAAGAGTGGTTAGAAATGCATCTTTTACAGAACACGCAATGGCCCAGCAGGGGTCCACATAGAGAGCAATCTGTTTAGTCTGGGGATCGTCAGACACAAACAAACTAACTAACTCATAACTGTATGGGTTTGCTCTTGTCATGTGGACACATCGGACCTAATTGCTTCCTCTGCTTCTATGACCAACCAAATCTAATTAATTTATTAACTGGACTGGACTTGTTACCAGGGCTAGCTTACTGTAGCTAATCACTAAAGGATAATTAAGACAGGCAACTAATGTAGCGTCATCATACAGTATGTAGCTTGTGAACGAGACCTCAGCGCGTTGGGCAGCACAGATGCTTGCAGACGTACGGATCACAAAGTATCATGTCGCCAGAGAAGGAAGCACGAAAAGGCCATCTGTCAGAAACGTCCCTGTCATCTTGCATCCATTATTTGTCATCGCTCCGCTAAGAGAGCGTGGCCAAGTGGACCGACCAGAGACGGGAGGTTGATCAATAACCACGCTGGATGGCAACAATGTTACCGTTCTCCGTCTGGACGTTGATCCCCCACCCCCCCTCCGTCCCCGCCGTCTGCTGAGGAGTGACTGTAATCAGCTGTGACACAGGAACACCCCCCAACCCCCAACATGCACCCTGCCCAACATGCGTTGTGTTAGTGTAAGGAACATCAAAACGCCAGTAGGCCCAGCCAAATGCCTCGGCCGCAGCACGACCTCCGAGCCCTTCCAGCACAGCAGCGGGGCGGACCGCTGAGCTCGCCTACGCCGCACAAAGTAGACCCTCGGAAGGGAAAGAAAGGGCATACGGTGAGTGGAGGAGAGAGAGAGACACAGAGAGCGAGAGACATAGAAAAATAGAGAGAGACAGAGAGAGAGAGAGACATAGACAAATAGAGAGAGACAGAGAGAGAGAGAGACATAGACAAATAGAGAGAGACAGAGAGAGAGAGAGACATAGACAAATAGAGAGAGACAGAGAGAGAGAGAGACATAGACAAATA
>JAODUH010000013.1:3134992-3148867 GCA_027564835.1 Typhlichthys subterraneus | reverse complement strand
AGAGAGACACAGAGAGAGAGAGACACAGAGAGAGAGAGAGACATAGCACAGAGAGACAGAGAGAGAGAGACACAGAGAGAGAGAGACATAGACAAATAGAGAGAGACAGAGACATAGACAAATAGAGAGACAGGGAGAGACATAGACAAATAGAGAGACAGGGAGAGAGACAGGGCTTACAGCGACCGCAGAGGTGTGCCAGGTGGGCATTATAATGCCCGTCACTAATGGATGGGTGTCACGAGGGCCACGGGAATGACAGCTAGTTAGCTAAGAAGGCTCGTCTGATCAAATAAAAGGCATTAACGGCGGGAAATGGATATCCCGGGCGGCGTGTAATGAGGCGGAATGCAGATGAGGGAGGAGGACAGTCGTGAAAACCTTCAAACCAACTATAAAGGAGTGATGGAGCGCCCCGCGCCTGCCGTCCATCTCTCCTCTCATTACCTTTGTGTGAAATTAACAGCAGATGTAATCATTACATAAAGTCTGCCGCAGCCCATTTGCTGATAATTGTCAGGCATCGCGGTTCAGAGTGGGTTCTTTGTCATCCATCATAGCAGCAGTATCTCTTCTGTGGTCAGGGGACAATCTGGGACTAATAATATATAAGTTACACCCCCCCCCTTCTGTTTCATAGCTTCCCTTCCTGAGGAACGATCTATAATATTTAGTTGTTTCCAGATGTATTACATTTGGAACTATGCGGTGATTAAGTATCTGCAGGAAAGTGCTGACCATTTCAGCCCATGATGTGACATATTTGGTGCAGTTATTTCTGTTCTGTGTTCATGTTGGCGTGAAAATCATGGCAGCTTTCCAGAATGCGTTCTTGCCGTGAAGCGCGAGCACCGCGACGTTGTCGATGACTGCAAAATAGCATCTGACTGTTTTGTGCTTCACACACCTTTTATGTTAAAAAAAGCAGCTGTCGCACAGTCGGCTAATAGCATTATGATCTTGCTACGAGGAACCTACGAAGACTGTATTATATTGGAAAATAACTATAACCACGAATGGATATAAACAAACATATTAAGAATTCTGTTCCGACAAACCGATTCGATTTGTTTTCATTTGAGTGGATATAAATGCTGTCTTGGTTGACTGTGTGTGACAAATACATATAGCATTTGAATGACTTTAATATCCCCCTAATCAATGTCCGGTGATCTTTTGATGTCCCCAATTCAATATAGAATGGGTCATACTGTATGTGCCGCAGCTTTATAAACACAATAAAGCTAAGTGATCACTCTCCACCGGTGTCCAGAAATACGGCCGGTAATGAAGAGAAATGTTGGTGGTTGAGGGGTAAGGCCTGTCATGTGTCAGTGGTGTCCGTGAGCCCCGAGATTAATCACTAGAGAGGCGCTCCGTGGCTGGGATGTGGTCGCCGTAGCGATCAATAAACCTGGCCCCCTCCCCACAGCTTGTTCCTAATCCCAAACACACACTAAATAAGCATTAAGTGGAAAGACGAATTGATGGCATTTGCAGACTGCCATCTACTACTCCACATGTGACTTCCAGAGCTCATCTCATTGCAAAAGAGTGAACTTCAGAAGAAGAAGATGTTGTTGCTTTGCTGCCAGCTGCAGTAATACATCAACCAACCTATCTTAACCATATTGGCCGTTAGACTCACGTCTCTCTCATGGTGCTTTGTGACGCCAAGCGTTTCAGAGGACGACGCAGGGCGTTACATACGAACATTTGACTGCACAGTACATCGCCACACACATACACACACACGCAGACGCACACACGCACACACACGCACGAGCGCACACGCGCGCCCCGTGCAGCTAAATAGCCACAGAGGGCGCGTCGGACAATACGCCCCGCCGCAATAACTGCAAATGGGAGCGTGGTCCACGCAGAGGGCATAATGCAACGACTGCATTACATAAAAGGGCTTCTCTTCTTATGGATGTGCTCCTTGTGTGAGTGTGTGTGTGGGTGTGTGTGTGTGTGTGTGTGTGCGTGTGTGTGTGTGTGTGTGAGGCTGGCGCTCTGTTTTGTGGTCACTAATGGGCATCAGGAGTCTCAGACGGGTGGAACTCTGGCCTGCGGGGTCTGTGTGTGTGTGTGTGGGGGGGGAGAGCTGGGTTCCTCAGCGGAGTGGAGCACTTAGGCGGTGTCTGAGGGAGGGGGGTTGGGGGGATGGGGGGGGCTCAATGCCACAGCCCCATGCCTGATAATTAAAGAAAACCTGCTCCTTATCTGCTGTTAGATCAGCAGCCCCCGCTGCCCCCCAACACACACACACATATGCACACACACGCGCACACACACACACGCACACACACACACACGCACACACACACACACACACATGGGGCACAGAACAGATTAGCCCCGGAGAATGAAAGTTGACCTTCTGAAAGACTGAAAAGATCAAGAATATGTCGCCAGGAAGACAAGAAGATAGGCAGCTAGATATAGGAAGGAAGGAAGGAAGGAAGGAAGGAATGAAGGAATGAAGGGAGGAAGACACTTTTGGTAGGAAGGTACGGAGGAAATATGTTGCAGGGCATTAAAACTCAACATGGTGATACTGAATACATTCACAATGATCCCGGTCATCAATCCGAAATGGTGTGTGTGTGTGTGCATGTACGTGTGCGTGTGTGTGCGTGCATGCGTGTGTGTGTGTGTGTGTGCGCGTGTGTATGTGTGTGTGTGTTGTTTTGGGGGGAGGTAGGGGTTTAAGGGAGGAGTGCTCCTCCCTTATTGGCAATAAATACAAGCAGTGCAGATGTCTTGGCCAGGCTGTCTTTATAATTATTCATATGAAATGCTGTTGATGGGCACCGTTCTTATTTTCAGCTCCAGTCAACAGTGCACATGTGTATGTTTAAACCTGGGAGCGCTTGTTACGTCAGGCAATCTTCTGCCCTCTTAAGAGCCACATGTGCTGCGCATTAATGAGCAGGCCGGGCGCGATGCCGGGCTGCTATCAGCGCCGGTAGACAGCATTATGCAGCCGGCTAATACACTCATCCCACCTGCAGCTGGATTAAAACTAATTAGCACACAAACAGCGAACATAAATATAGATAAATGAATGGAAGGAAAATAAATAGCTAGATATAACTATTAGCAAATTATAAATTATACTCACAATGAGCTTAATTATATGCATATGCAGTTTGGACAAATTCTCTATATTCTACATGTAAAGTAACATGCATAATTTGATGGTGATATTTATCAACCCTGCCTGGAAACACATAAAAACAAACAGAAACAGACAAATACAGAATTAGATTTTGATTACAGCAGGACTGTACCCTAACCCTGTGAGCAGACGCGAAGCAGGCCTTCTGGCGAGAGATAATGCACTGTTCCTTCCAACTGAAGTGTTTCCGGTGTTGCAGATAAGATGCTACATGCCACTGGCTTCATATTTAGTCAGATACATTTTGGCGTAATACCCCGCGGGGTGGTCGAGCACGCCGCGTCACTATGATGACCACGTGGAATCCCATCTGCAGAGTCAATTAATCCATTAGGCGCTGCATGTCTGCGTGCGTATGCATGTGCATGCGTGCGTGCGTGCGTGTGTATGTGTGTGCGCGCGCGAGTGTGCAATGCTTATCTGCGTGTGTATGTGTGTGCAATGCTTGTCTGTGTGTGTATGTGTGTGCAATGCTTGTCTGCGTGTGTATGTGTATATACGCATGCATGCGGACAAAGGCGAGCGCAGCTCACGGTGGTGACTTTAACAGCGGCAGACGTCTGAGGAAGAGCAGCTAGGTGAGGAGAAGAGAGGAGGAGAGAGAAGAGAGGAGGAGGAGTGAGGAGAAGAGAGGAGAAGAGAGGAGGAGAGAGGAGGCATTTAGCCCGGGCACCGTGGTTGGCAGGATCTGACCTTGGCGAAGACACCTGTTCACTAGAGGCCTCTAATGAAGGCTGATTGACAGGGCAACGGGGGAAGGGGGGGGAGGGGGGGAAGGAGTACGAGAGACAGAACAAGAGAGAGGAGGAGGAGGAGGAGGAGACAGAGAGAAAAGGACAGAGGAGAGGCCCAGGTAATTGCGGCACTTGTGTGTCTGAGGCCCCCGCGGCCCTCTGATGTCATGGTGGAGGTGGTGAAGGGGGGGGTTGTCGGCGGTGAGGTGGGGGGGGTAGAGATGTCTGCAGGAAATTGTCTAGGGTCCCTGGGTTGTAATTACCCATGTGAGAGGGGACAGGCCCTGCATGGGGTCCTGACAAGACCCAGGAGACAGATGCAATGGGGAGCCAGGCAGGCAGGTAGACAGACAGACAGGCAGGCAGGCAGGTAGACAGACAGGCAGGTAGACAGACAGACAAACAGTCAGACAGACAGACAGGCAGACAGGTAGGCAGGAAGACAGACAGACAGACAGGCAGGTAGACAGACAGACAGGCCGGCAGACAGGCAGACAGGTAGACAGGTAGGCAGGAAGACAGACAGACAGACAGTCAGGCAGGTAGACAGACAGGCAGACAGACAAGCAGGCAGACAGACAGACAGACAGACAGGCAGACAGACAGACCCTGAGCCAAACTATTATAGGGAACGCTACAAACCCTACAGGACAGGACAGCCTTAGAGACACTGTGTCAGCTTCAACAATACAGACTTCATAGAACAAAGGATACTGAAAAGCAATTAAACATAATGAGTAAATTAAAGGTGGGTCGTATCACTTGGCACATTACTGACCCCGTATGGCCATGAGACGCCACTGCACTCTACAATACAGTACACATATCTACTGTATGTAGGACAGCGGCGTTAAGTACTACCAGTACACAAGACCAAGCAAGGGTCCTGGGAACATTACTGCAATAGCAATTAAAACGTCATATTTAATTGTACCTTAACAAAGAGGCCATGGTGCAGCTGAGATTACCAGCACTGTGTGTGTAAAGGAGAATAGATGTGTCGGACAGAAACATGAGAAAACACACACACGCACACGCACGCACACACACACACACACACACACACACTCACACACACACACACACACTCACTCTTGGCTATGGTGTGGCAACAGTTTCTAAACATGCAGCACACAACATGAATATCATTGAGATGAATTGAGAGAATTGACAGGAAGCTAGACGGGATGGAGGGAGAGATGGAGAAGAGAGAGAGAGGGGGGGGAGGTGTGGGGTCTCGTGGGCAGGGAGAGGAGGGCTGGTGGGGTCTGGCCTAAGCCCCCCCATCCCCCGGATCACTCCCAGGCCTGCCTGGGCCGATGTAAGCCAGTGGAGTGGCAAATTACACGGAACCTACAGCTGTAGCCCGACATTATGATTAATTTGATCAGTAATTTCTCCTGTTTTTCATTTTAATCGCCGCGACTATTCTGCTGTGGCAGGTCTTTCAGATCTAATTAAGATCAATTCCGGTGAAGCGGGCTCCGGCTAGCGCCCTCACCCCGTCAAATCCCTCGACTCCCCGGGTGTGGAGAAAACCCGCAGCTCTAATCAATCAACTTCCTGCAGGCTCCCGCGATCAGGCCATTAACGCACTTAAGCAAATTTTATAATCTCCTCCGTCTGTTTGTCATCGCCACGGCGACAATTCCACACAGCCGCCGGCTGAGGAGGCGTTCAATGCACCGTAGCGAGCGTGAGGCTTATTCCATTACAACCATATGAGCTGCATTAATAAAGGTTCAGTCTGTGGTTGTGTGCATTGTATTCTAATTGGGGGGAAAGCAGGGGAGGGGTGGGTTTATTATTAATGAGCTAGTTAATTATATCTTACAATTGTAAACGCCGAAGACTAGGTTGGGAACTCCTGGTTCTCCCAGTGGGGGAGAAATGTACAGAGACACATTAATTGAACTTAATGGCTAATTGTCTCCTAGACCCCCGTCGTATTTTGGAGGTGAAAGGTTGAGAGCTCCCGTGTTCGTATATTAACGCACGGACAGGGGAAGTGTGCTGTCTGCACAAGGAATTAGACAGAACTACGGCAATGACATCTAGACAGTGTTACATTTGCAAAGAGTTGATCTAACAAGACACTACAGAGCCGCTACAATAACCAAGAACAGCTACAAAAGGACTTTCATACCAAATGCAATTACTTTGCTGAATTCGTAAACATCATTCTCACTGGAGCCTTGTTGGAGCTGTTGTTTAGTGTCATGCTTGTTTGTGATATGTGTTTATTATTGTGATTTACTATGATGTGTTTTACAGGTTTTAACTAACATGTGAAGCCAAAGGAAAACATAAATATTATAAAGACCCCGGGCAGTATGGGTGAAGTGCCGTACGTTACAATGTGGACTTAACTCGTGTTAGCCCAAAATAAAATGCCATACTGAGCGAGGTTACGAGGTTACCCACCCCGCCAGATTAATCCTCCAGATAAAGCAAAGACAGGCTGTTGGGACTACCAACTGGAATCTAATCACTCCCACCCAGGGGGGGGTGTGCGTGTGTGTGGATGGGAAGGGAAGCGTGGGGGGGTTAAATCCCATTGTAGCTTTGTGGGGACAGCAGGGCAGGGTCTTTCCTTGGAAGCATCCCTCCACTACTCCCCCTCCAAAACTGACCCAGAACACCTAAACCTTTTACATGTGGGCCGCCCCCCAAACCCACCAATCACACACACACACACACACACACACACACACTCAACTACGCACGCACACAAACATTCACACATACAAACACACGCACACACACACACCTACGCACGCACACACACACACATTCATACATACAAACACACACGCACACATACCTACACACACACACACACACACACTTAATCCTATTTGATGAGGAAATATCTTAACGATGGCTGATGTGGTCTGATGGAGGTCCCTAGAGTCCCTTGGTGTCTCAGCAGCATTGCGTGTTTGTCAGCTCTTTAAAGACAGTGTCATGCTCCTTCTCCTGCTCCTGCTCCTGCTCCTGCCCTCCTCTACTGTTAAACTCCAATGTGGTGTACAGTATGTGTTTTGCAATCAATTTGATTAAATTAATGTGCTAATGTTCTTCATTATTTTTATTAATAATCAAAGTCCCTAACGGTAAAGGTGCTTTTTCCCTGACCTTCCCCTGACCTTTCTCTGACAAAAAAATCAGATTTTCCATGATATTGAATGAAAAAACAGGCCACCAAGAATGTAAAAGTGACAATGGAATGGCAACAATACACAAAATGAATGTGATGATATTTTGCATACTTGCTACTCGTGTAAAGATTCAGAGCAATGGTTTCAAGATTTGTTGAGACAACTCAAAATGTAACACCGCGTCCAGGAACATTTTGAAAAATGAAAACTAAAATGTAAAAATAAAAAAAAATAAAAAATTTGATAATTCCCTGTCTGCAATACATAGACTAAAATTCCACAATATTCCAGTAATTCCATCACCAGTGGGAACCCTGCTCCCAGCAGTGTGTTGGGTGGTGGGGTGGGGGTGGGGGGGGGGAGGGGTTGGGGTGTGTGTGCAAGACTCGTCTAACTTTTTGGAGGCCATTATTAAGTGCGGAAGCTGTTTATTTGTTGTTTTCTGGAGCAGAGCTTTCAACAGGCCGGGCCAGGGGCCAGAGAGGGGAAGGGGGGGTGTGGGGGTTCAGGAGGCAGGAAAACAAATAGCCTGGCGCATCCTGCCCATAAAGAAGCCTGCACCGCAACCCAATAAGGAGCTGACGCTGACAAATGTGACCGGGGACGGAGAGGGGACCCTGGCCGGCCTCCACCAGAAATGAAACAGCGGGGACATAAAATAGGTTATTATCGTCGCCGCGGTGACAGGTGGAGGGACGGAAGGCGCGAGATGGATGGACGGACAAACCAGCCAAAATGGAAGAAGCCGTGGCAAAGACACAGGGACTGATTACTGCCGAGAAACAGCAGGACAGATGGCTCTTTATTGGATCTGCAGGTTGTGTGTTGTAGCATGGCCCCATCAGAGCCCCAGAAGATGCCTTCTACACCCCAAAACTTAACTTTGCACCAACAGCCACCTTCCCCGCCCCAAAAGACGTCTTCCCCTCCCTAAAAAATGCCTTCTCCGCCCCTAAAGAACCCTTTCCCGCCCCAAAAGATGCCTTCCCTGCTCCAAAAGATCCCTTCGCCTGCCCAAAAGATCCTTTCTTTGTCCCAAAAGATCCCTTCCCTTTGCCCAAAGATGCCTTCTCCACCCCAAAAGACCCCTTCCCCTCCCCAAAAGACCCCTTCCCCTCCCCAAAAGATGTCTTCCCTGCTCCAAAAGATCCCTTCCCCTCCCCAAAAGATCCCTTTCCTGTCCCAAAAGATGCCTTCCCCTCCCCAAAAGATGCCTTTCCCGACCCAAAAGATCCATTCCCCACCTCAAAAGATCCATTCCCCACCTCAAAAGATGCCCTAACACCCAAAAATGCCTTTCATGCAGCAAAGCATGCATTATGGTGAAGAGAATAGTAGTTCCACTGGCACTTCATGCCAAAATCAACGCCATATGATCAACCCCTCTCCATGTGATCAACAACTCTCTGAGCCTGTTATCATTTTATTTTTTATCAGTAAAGAATATGAGCAAAATTTCAGAGACTAATATTAAAATATAGATAGGAATTCATTTCGTACACTAATTCTATTGCTAACGCTAATGATAATGAATGTGCTAATGCTAACGCTAATGCCTGTAAACGTGCCAATATAATTGATAATGCTAGCAAATGTGCTATTGCAATTGCTAATGCTATCATTAATGCTAACGCTATTGCCAGTGAATTTGCTAATGTAACTGCTAATGCTAGTGCTAACAATAACGCTAGCGCTAATGTAACTGCTAATGCTAGTGCTAACAATAACGCTAGTGCTAACGTGAGTGCTAGCGCTAAAACGCATCTATAGCAGTGAAGTGATCGGGCTCACCTGCAGGGGCATGGGTGGGGTGACGGGCGAGGGCAGGCTCCGCGCGGGCGACTGGCTGAGCCTCTGCGGCGGCGACTGCGATGAGTGGCCAGAGGCGGAGGAACAGGCGGAGCCGGGCGACGGGACGGAGGGCGGAGTCATGCGATGCTGGCCGTGGGCGTGGAGGGTCTGATGCTGCTGCTGCTGCTGCTGCTGGTGATGGTGCATCTGCTGGAGATGCTGGAGGTGTTGCAGCTGAGAGTTGAGCGACGAGGTAGCTGGGGAGAACAGCACACCACAACATAAAGCATGGCCGTCGCCTAGGGAACAGCACACCACAACGTAAAGCATGGCCGTCTCCAAGGGAACAGCACACCGCAACGTAGAATAGAAGTTTTACATGCAAAACTCTGGGTTGTATTATATGTTAGGGCTAATATACGGTAGCATACAGTCTGTGCCTATATTATGAAACAATATGGTATAGTCAGAAAAAGACTGTAGCTTTAATTGCCTTGGATGCAGAAACACTATCATCACGGTTGAATCCCTGGCGCTTGGCGGTAGACACCAATTAGAGGACATAGTGCAGCGAGGAGCCCGACGGTCAGATTACAAACACACGCCGTCCATGTACTGTATGGTAGCATGTTCACATGAAGACGTCATTACCTGAAGCATGGCGCTCACACCTCACGACCACTATATACACACACACACACACACACTGCACATGTAAATTGCATGGTGCCACAACAAAGTCCTTCAGGGGGTTTTTGCCACCATGACAGATTCTGCAAAGGGAACAAGCTCATTTAGGCAGCTCGAGGACAAAGTCATGTCAGCTCTGACTAGTATAATGGCCCGCTCTGGAGCCAAAGTTTCTCATTGTCCCTCGGTTTATGTCAGAATCCCCGGGTTTAATGGATTAAAATATCAAAGGGGAGAGACATTCATCTTGGCCGAAAGTGTTACAAAATCAACCCATTAACTAATTGAATCCAATAATAGCACACCATTAAAACTTGAGTTCTTGAATTACAGCATAGGCTTATATGGTTTTTTACGTCAAACTTTAAAAAAACTTTTCAAGGACACTCAAGGCTTTAAATGACATCGTAGCCATATCATATATAAACATATAATAACATATATTATATGTATTATATTTTATGATATTCCATGGGGTTGTACAGCCTTGTGAAGGGCTTGAAACACATAAATGTTTTACTAGAATTCATATAGGGATGGTATTCAATGGAAGGAACACATAATTAATACAGTATAAATGCATTCATGCATGTTTTTAATTAAAGGTATAGTCAGTCATTCTGGAGAATGCTTGTTGATATTTTCACTTCATCAAAACAAAAACACCTCTTTCTTCAACGCCACAGGGTGCTCCC
Source organism: Typhlichthys subterraneus (assembly GCA_027564835.1). Taxonomy (NCBI): domain Eukaryota; kingdom Metazoa; phylum Chordata; class Actinopteri; order Percopsiformes; family Amblyopsidae; genus Typhlichthys; species Typhlichthys subterraneus. The sequence goes on along the minus strand of JAODUH010000013.1, from coordinate 3,138,612 downwards.
ACAGATGACCCGCCCCCTTCAATGCCATAGGATGCTCCCACAGAAGCTCCGCCCCCTTCAATGCTATAGGGTGCTCCCACAGATGCTCCGCCCCCACACACTAACCGCATTTGCAGAGGCTAGGATAGCGTTTGGTGGTGCGGTCTGCTAAGACCGCAGTCAGTCAGGCTTGGTGCACACTGTGTAAATTCGAATCATAAAGTCAGATGTAGCTAAGGGTAATGAAAGAGTTAAGACCAACATATTTACGCCCTGCTGGTGCACTCGGCTCCTGGTGGAGACTGTTTTTGTCATCTGGGGGAAAAATTTACATCTAGTAGGAAAAAAAAAGATCAATCAAATAAATAATACATTCATATATTTATAATTAAATAAAAAATAAATATAGATATATAGGGTAGTAAGGTTATACACTATACTGAACCAAGATAATGTAATACTGCAATAATAAGGCCAGTACTACTTCTAGGTTTGGAAACAGCTGTTCCCAATATATGAAACACATACATGGCTTATGCCTATCAAGTGTTGTGGCAATAACACTAAATCATTACATCTGTACACATTGTGCATCAGAAAGTGTTTTTTTAGTGGGAAACATAACGTACAGTTGCTAATGGTTATAGTACCTTTATGTGTCCCTCAGAGTATGTTGTGGAGTGGATTCAAGAGGGCATTTGGCTATCTATTGATAATGAAACAGGGCATCTGTTGGACGAGGGTTAGACAGGCTTGTATACACTCTGAATCACCGCACTTCAATAATTTAAGTGTGGTTGTCTCGTAAACTATAAATTAAACAACAGGGACGACGGGCCTTTGATTAGCGTGGTCACTGAGACTTCAGGAAAGCCACATTTGATCAACTTAGCCCCTCCCATTCCCGTTCCAGCTACAGAGCTGAAACAGTAGAGAAAGCCAGCGATCTCGGCCAGTAAACAGTATATACATTCCTCCTACCGCCTGACACATTGACACCTCCCTCACACCCAAACATGAATTATATATCGTCTGTGCTCGCCAAGAGTCCAATTCTCACTTGAAATGTTGGGGCAAGTTGTCTAGCAAGCCCCGAGTCCCTGACAGGAAGAAAGCTTTTCCTTTTCAAGTGCACCGGGAGAAGAGTCCTGCTTAAAGATAGAAAAAAGCTCAATGAAAGGGAAAAAAAGGGAAAAAAGAGAATAAAAGAGATAAAATGAGGTATTCTGTCAAAAAATTATCGAAACCCATGCAAAGATCAAAGGCGATTGCAGAATTTCCTCCAGCGCCGACCATTAGACTCGGCAACATGCAGTGCAACACAAGAGCATCAGGCAAAACAAAACAAATACAGAGGGCGAACAGAAGGAGCCCCATGTGGTCTTATTATAAGGGCTCCACTGCAGGTAACCACGTTCTTTAACAGCAGTGCTTTATAAATTCTGTCATCTTGTTAAGACTGTCAGGACCGTTGATACACACCCCACCCGTCCTCCCCCGTAACGGGGAAAATGGCCTTTGGAAGCTCCTTCTGCTAAGCACGGCTGCCCGACTGCTTTGACTCAGCGTGCAGCCAGAGTGGTCCGGGGGCCCGGGCTAATTGTTTACGCTCCTCTCTCTCTCTCTCACCCAGGGCCGAGCGAGAGAGAGAGAGAAAGAAAGAAAGAGAGAAAGAGAGAGAGAGAGAGAGAGAGAGAGAGAGAGAGCAAGAGCAAGAGAGAACAAGGGAGGGCATGAGCCACACTCATGAGGGCAAAAGGCTGCCTGGAATCTACAGAGCTCATTAGATCTTCTCTTCTTCTATCTATTTATCCTATTCTACAACGCCTGCACCCCCCCCTCCTCTCACTGCGACAAGGCACCCCCCCCCCCCTGCAGCCAAGGGGTGTGTATGTGAGAGCAGCATGCTGTCATGTTGTCACAGCTAATATGGTCATGATAATGCTGAACAAGAAGCTAATGATGCTAAAGTGAACAAGGAGCTAATGCTGAACAAGAAGCTAATAAGTTTAACGCTGAACAAGAAGCTAATGCTGAACAAGAAGATAATCATGCTAACGCTGAACAAGAAGCTAATGATGCTAATGCTGAACAAAATGCTAATTATGCTAATGCTGAACAAGAAGCTAATGATGCTAATGCTGAACAAAATGCTTGTGATGCTAACACTGAACAAGAAGCTAATGATGCTAATTGTAAATTAAAATGCTAATGATGCTAACACTGAATTAGATGTTAATAATGCTAATGCTGAACAAAATACTAATGATGCTAATGATGCTAATGCTGAACCAGAAGCTAATGATGCTAACGCTGAATAGGACGACGCAACATAAACACAAACGCACAGGAAGAAGACTGGCTTAAAAGCGATTAAAAGCGTTAAAGGCAGAGTCAGTGATCAATACATTTAATGAAATTCAACAAATATATCTTAACGGTGTGCTGGAGCTGCCCGTCTGTGTGCACACTGAAAAAAAAAGAATCTTGTGTTTCTACACGGCCCTGGCTCTGTAAACGAGAACCCAAACAAAGTGGTGCAGACCGCACCACACCAGCCATGGCAATGTGTGTGAAACGAGTGGGGCGAAGCATCTGCGGGAGAACCCTATGACATTGAAGGGAGAGGTGCTTTTGTTTTGATTGAGTTCACGTATCAACAAGCTTTCACCAGAATGACTGACTCCACCTAAGAGTTTACAATGGGGGAGGGGGGGTAGAGAAGGTGAGTCACTGCGTGGAGGTAACCACCCCTCCCCCTGCTATATTGTAAGGGCCCATCTCACACCACCAGCTGTTATCTCCTCCGCATGCCTCGTGGAGTGCAGGACTGCGAAACGAGACTGATTGTCGGAGGTCGAAAGGCTAGGTCGGAGCCGGCTCATTCGTCAGCGCAAAAGCTATTTTTGTTCCCCCTGCCGCCGTGGCTGAAGAGTGACGGGAACAAAGCAGGCAGCGCTCTCATTACCGGCGCGGTCGTCCCTCGCTGGCCCTGACCAGCCCTGGCTTTTCCACTCCCCTGTATTCTCCTGTACAGCTTGACTGCTGGTCCTCTCTCAGCAAGCCAAACTTTCACAAATAGTGTTGTTCTGCGCAGCTTCGTGGCAGTTCAGAGAGTGTAAACATGAAAATAAAAGGCGCGCCTTACCGCCAGAACTGCTATACACCGGTGAATTAAATTATATTGTATAAAACATAAACTGACAAGCTACTGCAGCTGTTTACAGAGCCTGTGTTTAACTCATACTGGTCAGTAGCCTTGTGATACCACCCTGATCTCGCGAGCCACAACCACAGTGGTCTTGACCAATCCCCGAGAACGCTTGCTAAATTCGAGTTCAATTCAAAACAATACTCCTCAGCAACGCCGCAAAGCTACGGCTTTGTTGTTGTGGGCGATGTTCGTCACTGTGCATGTCACTATTCACGGCGCATGCGCTGTGTATAAGTATTGGATATTATCATATTGCACATATGTGCACAGAGAAAGGTAAGCTAGCGAAATGTGAACCCTGCTAAAAAATACAGCATAAACCAGCATGAATTCCATGCTGGTCCAGGTTGGTTCATATTGGTTAGTGCTGGTGTAGTGCTGGTCTAGCTGGTACACCAGCAAACCTGCCATCCATGCTGTTTCCAGC
>JAODUH010000013.1:3124992-3129992 GCA_027564835.1 Typhlichthys subterraneus | reverse complement strand
ACAAATCTTTTGGAAACAGTCTGACTGGGAAGTCGGAAAGATGGACGTGTAATTGTAGAGAAACGCACTGGGTCAAGTGGTCAACTCATTCATTTGTCAGAAACATCATAACACACATTGATGTATTACGAATGACAAAGTATACTCAAACTCTTAAACTACTGTATATTAAAGAAAATAATGGTCCAGTACAAACATGAATGCTATTTCACTGTGTAAAGGTCATTTATACAGCTAATATAATAAGGAAATAGCATCATTTATGACGCAATTATTTCTTTCTTTGAGCTTATATATTCTGTAGCACATACATTCCTTTCGCTGAATGGACATAACATGTCTATTTGGCCTTAAAGAAAATGGTCCAAAGTAACAGCGATCTTCATATTGGCAGGTATGGGGTTGGCAGGTGAAACACAGAAATATAAAACAGCTCCAATGCCGCATGTATAATATTTAAAGCTCATTTCAGCAGGTCAAAGGTCACAATGGAATCCTGAGAACCAAGCCACAATCGCACATTGACAACACTGGCGTTAACCCACCAAACCTGCCTTGACCCTGAGAACGACAGACGCTCTCCAAACACCATTAGCAACGCATTAGGACTTCACCACGGTATGTCTTGCTGAACGGCTGGTTCACCGTGGGGGGCAGCGTGTCAGTGTCTGTGCTGTGGTAGCAGACACACCTGTGTGTGTCACAGGACCCCCCATGGCCTCTCTGACCTACACTCACAATGCCACCGTCCAGCGAGCAGCCATGTTTCTAGAACAAACCCATAAGCACACATAAACAAATAAAATGCATTAAACAATGTACAGCATATTCCACTTGAGGGTTCACATTATACACACATAGCAGACAATCTCTGTGCATATCCCAATGAGGCAGACAGCTTTACGCAGTGACATAACGCATGTAACCGATATTGAAAACAAAGCATTAATGTGTTCTGCATCGAGGAACAGCGCCTGGGGGCCATAGCTCACGCACGTCGCCCAACTTCAAAGAAAATAAATCACAGTTTAAATGACTCAGGAACGTTGGTCTCTGGGGGCGGAGGGAAGTATCTTCTGTACGGTACGCACACGCGGAGGAGCACCGTGCAACCGTGCAAGATGCTATACCCTTAACCTAACTACGCTCGGTGCCTTGTGATTGGTGGACTGTCACAAACAGCTGTATTCAAGACAAACAATAATAAATATAGTATTAATAATAACAATAATAACAAAAACAACAACAACGGAGATGAGTGTCGGTGGCGTGTCTGCCGGGATTGGCTGCCAACCACCCCTCCCCCATGTGCCTCTTCTCTCCCAGCACCTCTCACTCTCAATTATTTGGCTGCTGTCACAACAAATCAATCAAATTACTGCTCCCGGACTGTGAGCAGCTGCCGCCGTTGCAGCGCTATAGCTGCATTAGCTTTGAAATGTATGAGGTCTACATTTTATCACCGTTATTTATTTAATGCAACGCTCCCTCTATCTCGGGTGAGTCGTCTTACAAGCGCAGCCGAGTTAAGTCATTAAAGCACGACGTGGAACACATACAGCATGAGAACGCTGCAAATTAAGCAGTGTCTATGCGGGGGGATGGGGTTTAGGAGCTATTATGTTGAGTTGGAGAGGACGGCTACTTGTACTGGGGGCCTTAAACTCTTTCATTCACTATCTGGCTGGCTGGAGGTCTATCCTTAAACAAGCAATGTTGCTCCCAGGCAAAACCAAAGTGGCTGAGGCATATTAGTTGAGGCTAGTCCGTTTGTCTGAATCTAAAATCACCAAATAAAAAAAATGTGGGAACCTATTAGCAAAACAATTCAAATAAATAGACAGAATAATCATTTTTTTAATCCCATGAATTAATTTGCACTAATTGTCACTGCGCCCATACAGGTTTTCTTCACAAGACCTTTATTTGGGGGTATGGCTTCCAGACTAGTGTGGAAACATTAGTCACAGCCTACCAGTTGGTTGTATAACGAGGAGAGTGATTCTCCTAAATTGTTTCATTCACCACATTCAACACTCGCGACCCGCGAACGTCGGCAGCGCCTAACGTTTTTATCAAAACGTCACACAAGCCTTTGATAAGTACTGCCACGGGGTCTCATTACCGCAGGTGAGTGGGACGGCAAACTTTATCTGGATGCTTGAGTGCCATTTTGTGTTTTTCTTCTGGAACAATGCTCTAACCGAAGAAACACCATTACAACTTGGCTCTCTGATGTAACTCGCTTGTTGGCTTATGTTTGCAGCTGGCAAATAAGGAGGGGTGTGCTTATTAATATAAACGCGCACTACACTAGTAAGCCAGCTCAACGCATTAGCTTTCACTCGCAGAGAAACAGAAAAGCAAGTTGAGACTCCCATTGAGCCTTACATGAGAGTTAAGCTGGTATGTGACTTGTTATAAAATCACAACAGCACAAAGAAAGAGTTAGCATTCTGTATGGCATACAGTACCTGTTTCAGTCACTTGCATGCTTGAAAATCATGTTTGATTATTATATTTTTTTTAATAAATAAGAACTGTCATATCTAGACCTCTAGAATGACCCAACCTAGTTTTTTCCTCTATGAAGTCAGCGAGAATTGTGTGCGCTCTGTCACAAAAGATAACTTTCTTCCTTGTTTAGTTTCATTGGGAATTTGTTTCTACTGAACGTTTGCAGGCATAAATCATCCTGACAAATAACCAGTTACATTGTGGCTGTGTTTACTATATCTGCCACAAGACGCTGCTCAGTTTTAAATAAGCAAGCGCTCCAACTTTATAGCACAGCCCCATTACTGTGATAGTTATTCATCACGGTCTGAGAGAGCTGCTCTCTAACGGCCTGCTTCACTTCTGAATCCATTCTCACAGAAGCATCTTTGATGAGAGATCGCATTTGATCAGAACGCACCCTGATCAAAGATGCTCCGTCTGCCGAGCCAAATAGAAATGGTTAAACCATTCAGATTGAGCCGTGTCCATGGCTAGCATGGGGGAGTGTAAATTCTTCTGCCCTCTCTCTCCCCCTCTGGCTTCCATCGCCCATGACAACCAGCCGCCACATTAGCTAGTCATTAGCCGCCTCATTACGTTTGAATACGCCCAACATCGGGGGCTTGTTACCGCGGGAACACAGTTGTCTGGTGTCTGATCCAACGCTAATTAGCGAGCCGTTAAAACACACGTGATCCCAACACCCCCCGAGTGGCAGTGTATTATGGGGTGTGATTAATCAGGGGAGGGGGGGCTCCTTCAGCGTGATGAGCTGCGACAAGAGAGGCCTGGAGCGGCCCGCGGGCACCGTCAAGACATTTAGCTTCACTTGTGACTCCTGACGCTTTCTGCCCACGGCCCTTCAGCGCACAGTGTGTGTGTGTGTGTGTGTATGATGAGCGGGTGTGTGTGTGCGTGCGTGTGCGTGTGCGTGTGCGCGCGCGCGTGTGCGTGTGTGTGCGTGTGTTTGTATGTGTGTGTGTGTGTGTGTGTGTGTGTGTGTGTGTGTGATGTGCATATGTGGGTGTGTGTGATGAGCGTGTGTGTGTGTGTGTGTGGGGGGGAGGTTTCGGAGCGTACGCGTCTCAGAGCTGTTTGTCGTCTCAGAGGCGTTTATCGTCACGCCAATGCGCCCCACGTCAAAACAGTCCTCGCTACAGGGTCACCCCTCACGTACGGGGGGGTGTGGGGGGTGTGTGGGGGGAGGGGCTGCTGAAGTGTGATGGAGAAAAGGCCTTCTGGGCCCATTACCATCCAGTACAGCGGGGCCGCGCCCCCACGCAGGTTTATTACAAGCCCTGCCTCGTAGCAATGGCCGCCGCTGTTATTTACGCATGTTTGTGTTCATTAGGCCCCTATCCGTCTGCATTTCCTCACTCAAGGCGTCATCCCAACCATCCCCCAATATAAAGGGAGTGACGGCTCCTCTCTGCACTTTGCGCTGCACTGGCATTATTGTAACGGAGAGCCCCCAGACACACTGCTTTACATGTAGCATGTCATCTCTTTACATTAGCGGGTCTCGCTCGTCGAAGATTTATGGGTGACGCACCCCCCGCTTCCATCCCTCAATCTAATGGCACAAAAGAGACAATGTTTTAAACATTAAAATGAAAACCACTTACAACTGTGATCAAAAGAGAATACTTGGGCATTCAATTTTAAGTACAGCTATGTGGACCGACAGATGAGCGAAAATCTATGTTTTTTTTTTTAATCTTTCCCCAAAGTAGAGTTCCGTGCACGCTTATGCACAGGAGAGAGGCAGAAAGTGCTCCTGTGCCACGCTGCAAAACGCTGACCTGTAATTAATATGGCTTCTTCTTCTCTGGGCTTAAGGTTGTGTGCTATTTGGGATACAATCCCCTAAAGGATTCTTACCTGGTTAGATGGGAAATGAACATAGCTGCCCATGTTCCCATGTGCTCAACAAACCGCTGGGTTGATGGTTGACGTCCTGCTGCCGATACAACCTAGTAACCAGGGCTGCCCCCTGAAAGTCGACGAGTCGAATGAGATTGTCGAGCTATCGTTTTTTATTTTATTTTTCCCCCAGTGTGCATTATAATGACCGAACACAGATATATCTTTACAAAATTGCACATCACAGGGATAACATTGCAATGATGAGTTATTAATAAGATGTCATCAGACACCAAATATTTCATTATAGCCTATCAATAGGAATTTAATTATAAATAAATTAGGACTTGTTGGGCTACCGTTGTCTAGTCCGTTAATCTTCCGTAGTCGGCAAAATTAAAAGACAGCTTGTTCATGACATTTTCCCAAGTTAGATAAACTAAGAAGAACGAATATTACGAATGAAGAAGATTTAATATATGCAGGTTTGAAACTATTAATTAGATGAGAAACTGATGTGCCTTTTAATTTGCAAAAGACACGGGGATTATCATCACTCAATCTCAGTGACGGCTCCTGCTCCAAAAATTTGGGAGGGCAATTGTTTTGGTGACCCATTCAATAGCCTAGGTAAATTA
>JAODUH010000013.1:3072070-3085006 GCA_027564835.1 Typhlichthys subterraneus | reverse complement strand
ACCACAAAGTCAAACAGGTAATGGCCTAGCTAATAAAGTGCAATAGGTAATGGCCTAGCTAATAAAGTGCACATACATGGTTGGCACATGGTTGGCAATTTGAATTGATTAATACGGATACTTTACATAACTGCATTTTTTGGTAATTATGAGTCAAGAAATTGATTAATTTGCATTTACAATATCATTTATAGGGTACTTTTATTATTTGCGGCTAACTTCCAGGTTCTGTTTTGAGGTTCCACGCTCGGCCATTGCTGTGAAAAACCACTGGAGTGAAGAGAGTATCTCTGCTCCCATAGAGATGCATTACTTTGCTCTATCTCTGCTCTCATAGAGATGCACTACGCTGCTCTATCTCTGCTCCTATAGAATTGCATTAGGCTGCTCTATCTCTGCTCCCATAGAGATGCATTAAGCTGCTCTATCTCTGCTCCCATAGAGATGCACTACTCTGCTCTATCTCTGCTCCCATAGAGATGCATTAGGCTGCTCTATCTCTGCTCTCATAAAGATGCATTAGGCTGCTCTATCTCTGCTCCCATAGATATGCATTAGGCTGCTCTATCTCTGCTTCCATAGAGATGCATTAAGCTGCTCTATCTCTGCTCCCATAGAGATGCATTAGGCTGCTCTATCTCTGCTCCCATAGAGATGCATTAAGCTGCTCTATCTCTGCTCCCATAGAGATGCACTACTCTGCTCTATCTCTGCTCCCATAGAGATGCATTACGCTGCTCTATCTCTGCTCACATAGAGATGCATTAGGCTGCTCTATCTCTGCTCACATAGAGATGCATTACGCTGCTCTATCTCTGCTCACATAGAGATGCATTACGCTGCTCTATCTCTGCTCCCATAGAGCTGCATTATGCTGCTCTATATCTGCTCCCATAGAGATGCATTAGGCTGCTATATCTCTGCTCTCATAGAGATGCACTACTCTGCTCTATCTCTGCTCCCATAGAGATGCATTAGGCTGCTCTATCTCTGCTTCCATAGAGATGCATTAAGCTGCTCTATCTCTGCTCCCATAGAGATGCATTAGGCTGCTCTATCTCTGCTCCCATAGAGATGCATTAAGCTGCTCTATCTCTGCTCCCATAGAGATGCATTAGGCTGCTCTATCTCTGCGGTGCCAGGCCATGGAAGGGGTGCCCACGCCAAGCTGCGCTGGCTGCAAACAAACACGCGCATACACACACACACACACACACACACAAACAAACAAAAATACAATACCGCCCGGGGAGGGGGGGGGGTTTGGTGGTGGTGCAGGAGCTGGCCTATAATGCTGTCATCGTCTATTTTACCACTGATAACCTGATAGGGTTTTCCCCTGCAAGCCTCAGGAGAGAGAGAGAGAGGGAGAGGTGGGCTGTACTGTATGTGCACATGCTTACGGGGGTATTTTCATGCAGTGGGTTTTTACACAAGGTTTTTACATGTGTGGGTGTGCGTGCGTGCATGTGCAGTATGTGTGCACGTGTGTGGGTGTGCGTGCGTGCATGTGCAGTTTATGGGAGTGAAAAATCCTGCCGTTTGATGGGAGAAGTCATAAAGTCTGGAGTCGCCAGCCACATTTCCTCTGCAAGGTGAGGCTCACAGTCGGCCCAAAGCAGGGGGTGACACACCTCACCCCCCCACCCACCCACCATGTCTCCCCTACCCGAGCCTGGGGAGTCTGGGTGTGGGCGGGGGCCGGGGGCGTCCGACGCCAGCGTCTGAGCCAGTGGCGCTCGGGGAGAGGTCACTGGGCTTGCTTACACAATGGCATTATCTCAGTTCCAGCCTCGGCTACTGCAGCGGCGAGCACTTCCTGTCGCTCCGCGAGCACTTCCTGTCCTTGGCTCGGCAGCACAGACTGTCCGCCCCTGACATCCAGCGGAGCGGCCGGTCGCCAGCCCACGACCGTGTACGCCTCTGTTTGGGGGGGGGGGGGCTTTCTTGGGAATTGCACAATGCGGCCTCGCCGGCTCCTTTGTTTAGGGTGGTGACTTAAGCTAACGGGCAGCGCTGCTAGCTTGACTCGCTGGGACTGACGGAAGGCGTATATGTGTTAGCGCTCGAGCCGCGCCAGCCCCCAGGGTTGCTATAGCAGCCGCACAATGGAAACAAGCTGTAGAGGTAGACGGTATGGTGTCTTATTAAAGGTGGAGCCAGGGATCGTCAAAACAACAACACCTCTCAATGCCATATCGGGTGCTCCCACAAACACACACACAATGGACACGTATTGTCCGGACTAGCGGACTGTGAGTGTATATTTGCTCTTAGCTTACTATCTGTGTAGCTTACAATTACTTTACATTTAAGCAAACAAAACCGCCAACTGGTGAAAGAAATCATTTTGTGGGTCTACAATTTTGTTATTTTTGGTTATCAGTGATAATATTGTATATTTGCTGTGTGCAGCCATAGACCAAATAAGCTAAATTAGTCATTTTCACAATTATATAAGGAATGTTGGGCTGCATGACTAGACTACAACTTCCTCTCACACCTGCTATATCGATAGCAGAAGGTGTTTTCAGTATGGGGGAGGGGCATGTCAGAAGAATGTAGGTGAGGTGAAAAAGTGTAGAGCAGGTGTGTCTGGGGGTAGAAATATAAAGAGAGAGAGAGAGCATTCCTCTCTGTAATCAGATCTGTGAAAAGAAATCACACTTTCCCTCCGAGCTTTAGCTAGCCTTTAATGCTTTTGCAACAGTGTTGTCATGGAGATGAAGATGAGGTTCCACAATGCCTTCAGATGCCACCCAAATGCCAAAGGTGCTTGTAAACTAACCGTATGCACTTTGTTTGTGTTCCTGTTTACAGAGTCAGGGCTGTGATGTTCTTTACAGCACAGAATAGCATGCTAGCGGATATTCAATGTGCTAAATCCAACTTCAAAGTTAAATTAGCAGTTTTAGTAAAATAACAGTTTGCATATTTGTTACAGCACACTGCATGAAAAATGAAATGAACGCGATATAAAAAGTGATTTATTTCACCAACTTCACTTGAGTTAGATACATTGGCCAACTGAATATGTCCTATGTGGATGTACAGTATTGAGGTAATTAGCCAGTGCAGTCAAATGTTATTAATATTAAGACAAAAGGTGCGGTCACACGTGCAAAATAAATATTCACCTCCCATTCACTTCCATTCTATATGAGAGAAGGTGTGAAATTAAACATTTGCTTCCTTTGGCGAAGCAATTTCACATCTTCATTTCGTCTACAGTTCAACACTGATGAACTTTGACCTTAACACGCAGCCTCAGACATCAGCAAACAGGCCTGCAGTTAGCTGCAGTGTTGTTAGCGAGGCAGGATGGAGTGGAGGAGGCCTTGCATCGGAAGGTGAAGGTCTGTCGCCTGCCAGTTTTTCATTCGCATATGTGCAGCCTTAAAATGGAAAAGCGGTGAGATTTCGGTATAATTTATTGACCCACGGGCCAAGCTACTTTTCTGCTCAGTTTCGGTGACTTAAAAATCACCCCAGATAGCAGATGTGAAAGGTCACCTCTTGTGTGTCTGTTGGAGTGGTTATATTGCAGTCAGAAACAGGAAGTGAGAGGCTGTCATGGCTGCTGTACTTTACATGGTGAACGTTCTTACAAAATGGAAACCGATCACATTCCTAAATCCTTCAGCCCCCGACCCACAAAATAAGGGTGCCATGAGATTGGCAAACCGGAGGTGATTCTAGCAGCGCTAATAGGCCTATTGGTGCATGAGCAAAACAACAACATTAACAACACAAAAGAAGACATAATAGTATTTTAGAGTTAATTTAATTCCATTTTTATTATTTATTTATTTTTTAATAGGACAGATATTACATTACATTACATTATGGCAAACAACACATTAAGGTTACACAAAAATATAAATATAGGCTAGTAGCAGATCAGATGTAATCGCCATGTATAAACTGTAGTAACAAATGGTACCGGTCACGCGCACACACACACACACACACACTCACACACACACGCCCCTCTGGGGATTGCTGGGACTGTGGCCTGCCCTGGAGCACACACACCTCAGGACCGGGAGACAGGGGATGCACTCCCCTCTCCCTTCCCATTGTCCTGGAGGTGTTAATCTGTCAGACCTGCTAAAGGAGGAGGGAATATGGAATTAATTGAGAGTAAATCTGGAGGGAATCTGGAGGGAATCTGGAATTAATCTGGAGGGAATCAGGAGGGAATCTGGAAACAATCTGGAGGGAATCTGGAATCAATCTGGAGGGAATCTGGAATTAATCAAGAGGGAATCTGGAGGGAATCTGGAATCAATCTGGAGGGAATGTGGAATCAATCGGATGGGAATCTGGAACGAATCAGGAAGGAATATGGAATCAATTGGGAGGGAATCTGGAATCGGGAGGGAATCTTCGTTGGCATGGCTCTGTACGCATCTGGAGCGGGCTGAACCGTGTGGTACCAGCTGGTTTTACTGTATGAAGTGATTGGTGGTAACACTTGACTTTGACCAGTTACCAAGTTACCTTGTTGCTGGACGTGCACATAGCCTACATGTGCGCGCACGTGTGCCTGGCTGTTTACTGGTGACTCAAGCGTACCAGCGCCAGTGAAGATGTCGCCTTGTTATGAATTAGTTACACTTGTGTTATACTGGAGCGCAATTTGTTTGACCTAAACATGTTAGTCATCTGTTCCCTGGTAGAATAGCCTCTTCCCAATGGAGGTGTTGACTTGAATTCCAAGGAATAAATGTGACAGCATGCACGCACACACACACACATACATATGTAAAAGGGTTGCTTGGTCCTTCCACAGTTTGCCTCTGGTCATGCTAACGTTAAGGGAAGATGTTTGGCGACTTTTAAGTACACTTTTTGGGGCGACCTCCGGGACACTCCCTTTGCCAAGGTTCACCCAACAATTAAACAGAAGCAAAAAATATATATAATCAATGTCGCTTTCCTGAAAGTCGATTTTAACTTTCCAGCCAAGTAGCCTAATGTGACGCTACGCTTCTGATTAGCTTCATTGTAGAAAGAGCTTGTCACCAAATATCTATAAAATGTGATTAAATAGTGTCCTTTTGTCTATCAGGGAGACAAGTATCAAGCTTTTAATCACTGTCCATTTCTAGATAACTCATTTTGACATTTAAAGATACTATCCACAACTTTCTACAATAAAGTCACACAAATGAATGCAAACTTTTAACACCACCTGAGGTGTGTACTGTATTATGCTAATGGATAACTGGTTGACAGTTAGCAGTCCCTGAGGTTTATCAACAATAGTAGTTCTGACTCACCAGTGTGAGCTATACTCTCGGGTAGGAAGGCCTGATCTGGCCAACCGTAGACATTGGTACACCTTTAAGGCAATTCTTGGTCTGCTCCCACACTATCTGTTTATATCATGCAGAAAAGCATGGAGAATATTCCTTGCATTTCAGAAAGTTTTTTTATGCTGTCTGCATAAAACCAAATGCCCACACAATAATGGGGAAAATGGCATTTGTGTATTCTACCCTTGGCATGGAGTATGTTGTATAAAGGCTTGAAATGATCTCATTACATTTTGCTTTTGAATCTAGAATGAAAGAATGGAGTCCTTAAGATGCCAATGTTTTTGATGATTGAGTATCATATGTTGTGATCTTACAATTGTGCATCTTTAAAATTTTCTTTTTGTAACTTTTATTTGACAGAACTCCCAGAATCCCGTGCGGTACGGTGTGGAAAGAGAAAGTGCTCCCGCCACAAAGGTGGGGGACACGGGAGCGACCTTAACTCTCCCCTGTGGCGGGCCGCACATTGTCCTGGGAAGAAGGGGGGGGCTAATTGAGAGCTGTGTTTGTCATCTTTATGACTTTATCCGCCTAGGCAGAGGCATGGTGGCCTTCCTGTTCCCATGGCGATCACGTTATTAAGGGGTCGGTCTCAGCTCTCATCCTCTCACTCTCATTGTGTTGCCTGCTGGAATGACCATTCCCAAACTGATAAGAACTGTCTATTTTGGGGTGGGTTTCTCTCTCTCTCTCTCTCTCTCTCTCTCTCTCGCTCTCTCTCTCTCTTGCTCTCTATTTCTCTCTCTCACTCTCCCTCCCTCTCTCTCTCTCGCTCTCCCTCTCTCTCTCTCTCCCTCACTCTCTATCTCTCCCTCTCTTTCTCTTGCATAGTGATTTGTGCTTGACGTATGATTATGAGCCTGAAATAACTTGGTTGCTTTAAAGAAGTTCACACACACACGGTGCTTAAACACCCCACCCCCATGCGCGGACACACACATACACACACAAAAAGGATCCAATACTGGGAAGCAATATTAGCGGACGAAAGCTGCTGGTTTAAAACCCAAGGAAGACATCAGTAAGTACTGATGATGTCATATGCCTGGGCCCGCTATGCCCTTTAGCCAGGGAGTACCTGGGCTCTCCGCTGAAACTTCCAAGAAAGACTAAAGCCAAATTTAGATCGGGACTTTCCCTCTACACCTGATAGTGAGCACCGCCTCCGTCGATAAGATTAGCATTTGACGGCGAACGTTTGTCCTCCCCGGCATAAGCAACGTGTTGCAGGCTCATCAGCACAAGATCTAGATGTTGAAACATCCACGGCGATGGAAGTTAATTGCTAATCCCGCCTTCCAAACACAGTGCAGGCTTTGTGCATGACAATCAGGGTGTGAATTGATTCCTGGTGCCGTCAAACACGCTCAGATCTTTCATGTGTGGCCTTTGCCTCTCTGCAACACTGGAGGCGCAAGCTCAACGCCACCAAACTAGCAAGGGTGACTCGTGTCAATCAATACTGTGACTACTGTCAATCAATACTGTGTGATCAGTGGCATCACACCTTCGGAGGAATCCCGATCAATAGAGCAAAGCAGGCGGGTCATCGCCGTGAGAGAAGGTCCATGTATCGCCTGCCATGTCATTTTTGCCATGTAAATATTTCACAACGTGAAAAAAATTCATGTGTTGTCTTTTTTTTTTATTTTACAGAACTTGCATTTACCTTAAAACTCAAAACTCTAACTTCCCTATTGACTAAGTGACTTCTCTTTTAGTAGCCTGTGTAACACTGGAACTATTATACCTTGGGACTGTTTTAGAAACATTATTGTGCGTAATAATTATAATAATATGAGTCTTTTAGTAGCCTGTGTAACACTGGAACTATTATACCTTGGGACTGTTTTAGAAACATTACAGTGCGTAATAATTATAATATTATAAGTCTTTTAGTAGCCTGTGTAACACTGGAACTATTATACCTTGGGACTGTTTTAGAAACATTACAGTGCGTAATAATTATAATAATATAAGTCTTTTAGTAGCCTGTGTAACATTGGAACTATTATACCTTGGGACTGTTTTAGAAACATTACTGTGCGTAATAATTATAATGATGCAAAAAATCCACCAGGCCACGACACGTTTTCTATTGTGTTCTAACGGCCACAATAGAAAACGACCCTGATCCGGTGGCATCCCGGTCAACGGTGAGCGCCGCGCGCCACGGAGACTTCATTGTCCTACGCGGTGTTGAAGTGAGAGAAAAAGGCCTGTGGAATCAGCCACGTGTTGCGTTCACACAGCTGCGGTTTTATGGAGGAAATGCACAGTGTGTGTGAGAGCTTCCTCCCTGCATTGTTCCGTTTACACGAACGCTGTCCGGGACAGGAAGTCCCTCCACTCGGCACCTGCGCCAGGTGAATATGCTAGGCGCCTATTCACTATCATTTAAATATTCCCAGCATATTTAAATGAACACGGCGTTATGCACTTCCTTTTGTCTCACTCCAGGCAATCAGTAGATTAATATATTCCTTCGCTTGATTGGCATATGGCGTGGTGTCACTGAGTGTGACTGCGGTGGGGAGGATGGGGGGGCTAATTGTGAAAACGTTTTCTTTCTTTTTTTATATATATATATTTAATCTATTTTTTTTAATGAGCTGTATTACTTCTCGGGAACGCTTGCTAACTTCGATCTCAAATAAAAGCACATTGAAACATATTGTGAAGCCAAGGGCATTGTTGTGAGCGGAGCCATGGCTGTGTAGAAATGCCAGTACTTCTTCAGTACGCACAGAGAACGGTAAGATATCGGAATGCGAGGAGATACAGCATTTGCTGAAATTGTCACAAAGTGTTATTAGCTTACAATTAACGTACAATAGCTAACCATATCTTTAATAGCATGAGGAGAAGTGGGGGGCTTACGTGTGCCCTGAGAACACATTGTCAATAGCCTACACTATCTGTCATGGCCGGGCAATCTTCAACGTCAAGGAGGGCGTGTGTTTGACCAAGCCCCTCAGCGTCTGAGTTCACCTGATGGTGGAATGGAGATTACTATCTGCAGGTGATTTACACACAATGCTCCCGGCCTGTAGGATCCCCCCCGTTCCCCCGGCCCCCGCCTCACAGAGCAAACACACTTGTGGAGGGCTGGTAGATACATGGACGTTTATAGTAGGGATGTGGGACCCTAATCAGCCTGGCTCTGCCCGATAATTGCTCTAAAATAATACAATTGTGTTGAGATTAATGTCTGGACCCTGTTCGCATTAGTGTTGTCACCTCACAGCCAACCTGCTGGTGGACCAATCTTGGTGGGTTGGTGAGATGACGTTGAGGTCAAGCGTAGTTCCAAATGGCGGTAGAGATAGATTAAACGCTGTCCAATAGTGTCAAAATGAATAAACCAGAGGTCTACGCCCAGCAGGAGGAAACGACTGTTAACACTTGGAGCGTGGCCAGACCTTCTGGTCACACCAGGCTACCCCCTAGTATTGATACCCTACATTAAAATAATTAGAATTAAACACAAAGAAAATATATGGAACAAGACAGGGATACAAAATATATAGATACAGTATACAAATTTAATAATAAAACTCAATCATCGATCATATTATTATTTAAACATATTTAATTTTGTGGTATTCTAGCGTAAATGATGTATTGCAGTGTATTGTAATATGTATGGTATTGTGACCCATGTATCATGAATACGTAGTATCATATCGTGAGGACCTTGCCCTAGTACAACAATCCCGGTGGATGCCTGGTGTTGCAGCTCCGGCTGAACGCTCCGGGGTGACGTTGGGAACACATAAGGGAACCTGGGAAAGCCCCCCTTAGTGATTCCTACATAAATCCCATCCACACAAGTGCTCTTGTGAGCGCGCTCCGGTCGGTGGGGGAACAATAGTTCCCGGGGGGCGTCACAGACACAGCTGACGGATGGCAAGCAGGAACGCTCCAGGGATCTGTGCCCCGTCACGCACACTTTGAACCCGCAGGAGTGATGGCCGCACTCCGCAGGCGGTGGCAGGTTACAGGCCCTCTTGGCAGCGGCCCATCCCAAACACGCGCTATCGCGGCACCGCTGGGGAGTCTTATCAGATGGCCCTACAACAACACAGCCCCTATCGTGCCTGGGCAGACCTGGGTCACACACACTGTCTGCAGCCGTCCTGACCCCAGCGGTGGCCCATGGCACAGAGCATGCCTCACCACCAGCGGGGAGACTGGCAGTATTTTGACCATGGATACAGTCAGGTACTGTGAAGCTAGCTAACGGTGCTGGCATCAGAATAGTGAATCTTTCTGTTTTGATATAAAACCCATAATACCTGTGAGGTCACACAGCGCATCCTGAAGTTTGATGCATTCGCTGTTGACGTCTCCTTTCCCATCATTATAAGGGCACAGATTTGTAGAGTAAATCAAAGCTACCAACTTCCTGAGCAGGGAAGGAAAGCCCCTTGGTGGAGAATGAGCTGTGAGAATGTGCCCAGGCCTTCTTCCTCCCAGATAAATAAACACATAAATAAAAACACAGCCGAGCACTTCAGATTGATTGTTCCTCGCCGGGCTGTGAAGTACCTGCTTTATTGTTCATGATAAATTAGCCCCATTAGCAGCTCTGGCCCAGGTGGGTGATGGGATATCACGCCCCTCGGGCCAGAATACTTCCTTTCATGGTGGTGCTGCCTGAGGAAGGGAAGGGGGGGGGGGGTGTGGCGACATGGAAGTGGGGGGACTGGGCTCAGGCTCGGGACGGGTGGGGGGGGGGCTCTGTCACGTTTTCTGCGGTGATAAGAGCTGCAGCAGGAAGCAGGAAGGAAGAGAGCCCTGACGTGGCCTGGAAGGAGGAAGAGGGGTGTATGGATGCACTACCAAGGAGACATGACTAGGAGACATAGGCCTGCGCTTTTAACTAGCTTGCACTACTAGTTAGTTTGCACTACTAGCTAGCTTGTACTTCTTGAGAGCTTGCACTACTAGCTTGCACAACCAGCATGAATGCCATGCTGGTACAGCACACCAGCAACCAGCATGGGATGCTGGAACACCAGAAAACATCTTGCACTACTAGCTACTGTAGCTTGCACTTCCAGCTAACTTGCACTTCTAGCTAGCTTGCACTACTAGCTAGCTTGCGTTTCTAGCTAGCTTGCACTTCTAGCTAGCTTGCACTTCTAGCTAGCTTGCACTACTAGCTAGCTTGCGCTTCTAGCTAGCTTGCACTTCTAGCTAGCTTGCGTTTCTAGCTAGTTTGCACTACTAGATAGCTTGTGCTTCTAGCTAGCTTGCACTTCTAGCTAGCTTGCACTACTAGCTAGTTTGCACTACTAGCTAGCTTGTGCTTTTAGCTAGTTTGCACTACTAGCTAGCTTGTGCGTTTGCGGGCCAGGCGACGGTACGTTGCTCTTAGCTTCAGAGCAAGCGAGTCCGTTGCAGGCAGTCATGTCGGACCAGGGGCTTCTCTACAGGGAACCTGTCGTGAACCAGAGGGGAAGTGGCTGGTGGATGGGAATGCACCTGTTTCCCACAAGCCAGCACACACTGACAACAGCACGCCTTTGTCTGCTGGTGAGCACACCATGCACAGCAGTCGGAGAGGGTTCGTATGGAGTAATGCAGACATCCTAACTTGCTTGAACTCATTTCCGGGAGGATTCGTCATCCGTCTGGCCGTCCGCTATACCTCCCAGGCGATGTCTTTGTCAGTCCAGTAACTGTCATGGCAAGACATGGCAGTTTATCCATTGCTCGCTCTCTTTCTTTCTATCTCTTGCTCGCATATCTAGGATATTTTATGCTATTTGCGGGCATCAGCTTTAAAAATGCTTATAAACATGATTTGTTTTAATAAATTGTTTTCCACCAGATTTGTTCAAAGTAAAATAAACTTTAACCAAAGATTTAGATCAGTTGTGTAGCTGTGCTTACACAAATCATAACAACAATCATAATTTTTGCCTTTGCATTAAAACGGAGCATAAATATGACAACTGGACTTTCACCAGTTGAGGGTGTCAGCAGCCACACATTTTCTTTTTAATCAATCTGTTCATCTAAAAGGGATTTCTCTATTTTGAGATGATAATCCAGCGGCCGTGTTAATCTCTGAACCTCAGCGATTGGACCAGGAAAATGACAGTGAGCTTCAAAACCACTCAACTCCAGCCCCCCCTCCTTTACAATAACACACCCAACACCATAGCAACCAATACACTGTGACTCCCATAATGCGTCCCTGCAAATTTATTTTGTGCCATGTGGGTCACATCTCGCTCCAGTTGGACCAATTCGCCGGCATTTTTCCTCCTCAGTTTTCCTCCAATTTAAACAGGCAGGGAGACGTATACGTCACCTATAGTACTGGTCCTCACACCAGCTGGTAGATCTACAGCCCTATACTGTGAGGCTTGACAGCGGGGCAGGGTGGTCTAGTGGTCTGGAAATCCATTTACCATTTGACCTTCAGTCAAATTCATTAGAATAGTAGTAACAAACAGCACACGTTGACATACACGGACTCTAGATTGTGTTCTTACCATTCACTTCTTTACTGCATCACTCGTCTCTACTTTACATCTTGCTTACTTACAGCACAGCCAATCACAGCAAAGCACCAGTAGAAATGGACAATCTGCTAGTCCAATAAGATTTCAATATCAATATCCTACAGAGTGCTACAACAAGAGACATGCCATCCAGAGTCTTTTTATCTGGCGTCACAGAATAACGTTAATCGGACTGCCCTTGCTGCATTTTACTATGACAATACAGCAGGGTGAGACCTCTAATGGAGGTCTCAGGTAATGTACCTGGAGAGTAAATATTGAATTCATTACCCAGCAGTGTTGGAGACTTTAACTCTACAGCGGTGCTTTTAACAACAACCCCTTGTATATTGTTAAAATGCATCTATTACAGTAGTATTAGAGAGTAATACAAAGTACTACAACGTGATTATATAATTAATACTTACAGCTATAAAGATATGATATGCATTATTGTAGATCATTTCTTCCAACATGATAGAAGGCTTGGAATCAGTTTTTGCCCCCAGAAGTGCTACATTTACATGGCAGATGTGCTTTATTGGCAGATGGCAGCTGACAAACCTGCGATCACTGTGGAATTGATCCGACCCAGCCAATGTAATTCTAAATTCCCACTTTACCTACACAGTATAGCATTTATCTAGTACTCTGTCTTAAACCCAACAACCCCCCGAAACCCCCCCCCCCCCCCCCCACAGGGCCTTACAGTAAAGATGCTGTCAGAGAAGGGAGGGGTGGGTGGGGGGTCTCTAAGCAGTAAATAAATATGGACCTATTGTGTCCCGATATCCACACTGGCCTTGCCCTCCTGCGCCGAGCGCACGCACGCACGCACACAACCACAAAACAACAACACACACACACACACACACACGCATGCACACACACACAACAACACACACACACAACCACACACACACACGCACACACACCCAGACACACAACAACACACACACACACTCAACAACACACACACACACCCAGACACACAACAACACACACACACACACAACAACACACAGCATGGCATAATAATCCTAACTATTTGCTCAGGGTAGTGATCGGCTCTGGCCTCTAGGGGAAAAAGTCAC
>JAODUH010000013.1:3030922-3064839 GCA_027564835.1 Typhlichthys subterraneus | reverse complement strand
TCGAAATTAATATCGATATTGCAATTTTCATGATCAATATCGCAATATCACATTTGATCAATATCGTGCACCCCTACTGATAAGTAACCGCTATAGCGGGTGAGTGGGTGTAACTGGGTCTGTCACATTACCCTGCTAAAAAATAACTAACCAGTATGGACCAGCTTGGACCAGCACTAACCAGTATGAACAAGCCTGGACCAGCATGGAATTAATGCTGGTTTATGCTGGATTTTTTAGCAAGGTAGCTCTGGCCCACTGTCGCTGAAGAGCTAACCTGGTTTATTCTTGGCTGGTTCAGCCACTCGTCTCCCCACCAGTGTGTTGCCATGCATGGTGACTCAGGGCAAGGAAAGGGTTCCATTGCGGGGGTTTTGGCAGGAGGAACAAAATTAGTTTTCATGGTTTAGCGGTCCTGGCATCTATATTTATTAGACGTAGCGGTCGACAGTGTAAATATTGAATGAATTTGCATAAACAGCACACATCCATCAATGCCCTTTGATGTTGATATTTTACGGTTTTGTCTTGTAAGGTTTTATTTAGAATTTTGGTTATCAAGAAGTGACAATATTTAGTTTTGTGTGTTTGATAGAATATGTGCCCTTTTCAGAGGAAATGGCACCCTAGATACAGAATGTGTTTTCATAATGTATCTCTAGTGTTTGTGGCTTACTTGCATGATAAGCTAAAGTGCTGTGGTTAAGTGCTGCATGTTTCCCACAGGAGACATATCCAACAGTGTTGTATTGATTGTGGGCAACTGCTGATGTCAGCCCTGGTCCTCCTCTTGATAGCTGGCTGTATTTTTTTTAATGCTGCATGAATTTCATAATACTGTATGTGATAACATTTACATTTTGTAAATGTAGTATACGCTTAGCAGTGTGTGACTGCTACTGTATAATGCCAATAACAAATAGCTTAACTATAAAAACATTACTATTAAAAGAAAGGCTCTTTAATGAAATATGAATTGGAAAAAAAGAGAAAATGTTGATGGATGTGTGTATTTTAACCAATCCCAATGAAATATATAAATTCACATTTATTTTATTATTTATTATTAATTACCAAACATTATATTTTCAAACAGAAGTGTCTGACGACGCAACTATCATTGTATAATTGGATTTTAAAAAGCATGCATATAAAGTATGTCTACGTTTCATTTCAAAGACATTGCAGTGGACAACCATGTAAGTAGTAGGCTAATCTTGTGTACTGTACCTGTCTTCATTCATATTCATTCATTTATAATCTTATTGATCTATACTAATTAATTTTATGACACGTCTCCTGTATTGTATTATGAACGCATTCATTTGCAGTCCTTCAGAAATGCTTTGCTGGCTTGTCAGCTTCATTGCGTGCTCCTGTTATCCCACAGCATTAGCCCTCACAGCTAAAAGGCTTTAGCAGCAGTGGGAGCTGTCTATCAGACAACCCTTTACCATCACCTCCTCAAGCGCTCTTCTTTATTCCTGTTGACATGCTACTGTATGTTGCCCAATGCATAACCCTTTATGTGGTGAACAATGTAACCATGTTACTTCATGTCAGAGCAGTTTGTATCTTGTGATTTTATTGATTATGTTTTGATCTAGATGGATGTGCAAATGAATAAAGGCAATGCTTGATCTATTTCCATAACCATGAAATTAATTTGTTTCCTTGTACCTGTATTTCCATATGAATTTCCAACCTGTATTTACACAATGTATCTTAAATTAAACTAACTAACTTCAGTACATACTGAATACAGTATGTACTGCATACTGTATTCAGGTAAGTTATGTAGGTGTATGCAGTTTAGTAAGTTAAATGGTAGTTAAACACATTACAATATGCTTTTGGGGCTAAGGTGAACACCTAGCAGCTCACACAGCTAGTAAATACACACTGATCTTATCCAAGCATGAAATTAAAACACATTTTTTGAATGTCAAATAGCTCAAATGGGGAAAA
The DNA here is from genome assembly GCA_027564835.1 of Typhlichthys subterraneus. Taxonomy (NCBI): domain Eukaryota; kingdom Metazoa; phylum Chordata; class Actinopteri; order Percopsiformes; family Amblyopsidae; genus Typhlichthys; species Typhlichthys subterraneus. Next base: position 3,062,871 of record JAODUH010000013.1, on the reverse strand, counting down.
GCATACCTCTGTTTTCTATGAGCCATCCACTCGGATTGGCCTTCCCCTTAGCAACATCAGCTGTGTAAATGCACACTAGGAAGTGACAGCGCAATGCTGTATGATTTATCATGCATATGGCTCCCAGTGGCTTCACATTTCTCTTGTGATATAGCTCTCACACCTCAATCTATCAATCACTTGTCATGTTTACCAAACAAGGATCCCTTTGTCATAAATTACCTCTGACATTCAATTTTCAAACAAGCTAAAAAGCCACAGTGTGTGAGTGTGCGTTTGTGTATAGCTGCATACAAGCTCGTGCTACTGTTGGGGAATGTCCCTGACAACAGACAGTGGAAGGGGTGGCAGTGACATGTTTAATGGTGGCCGTTGCCATGGAAACCAGCCAGGAATTAATCAAATTTTCTTATGTGCTTATGTCACTCACTACCCTTTGTGTTTTATGTAATCCCAAGTGACACTACCTGTATGGTTTGCTCCCTAAAAATATGATTTCAAATAAAAAAAAATAATAAGAAACGTCATTTCTCATGGTATTACCCAGAGTACCCACGACAACTGTTGATTGTTGGGTATACATAATGAGACAGGCCGTGTCTCGTCAAATTGATGCGTCCCGACTTCCGCCTTTAATCTATATATATGGGGGATGCAGTTTTCACGCTCTTCCCTGCGTGGGATCTCAAAATAGCTCCTGAGCAGTGTGTGCGTGCGCACGCGCCGCTGTCTATGCTAATTCCCCAACCTCCCACAGGCATTCTCTTGTACAGAGCTGTCATTTAACGGGTCACAGGGCTGTGAGAAGTCAGGAAAACACTGGCTCCTCGTTTAGAATAAGAATTTAATTAAGGGACTAGCCTGACATCACATTATTATCTTTGTAATTATCAGCCATCCACTCAATTCGGCAGCGAACACGGCATTGTAATTAAACTTCCCTTACGCGCCCAACGCAAAAAATGGCAGCCAGCATTAGATAGATTAATAGAAAGAGGGGATGTCTCACTCTTTCACCCGGCAACAGGAGAGGCAGCTCTGTGGACGTACTCGTACAGCGGCGCCGTAACGTCGGCTCGCTGCGTGTCACAATTTGACTAATGTGTCAATGAGCGTCAGTCGTGCTATTGATGTTAGCTGTCATTAGCAGTCACGCTGGGGCTAACTAATGAGATCCCGCACTACATGACAAAGTGTTGATTCACATCATTAGCTCTATTCTAATGACACACACACATTCAGGGTCCAACCAGACAGCTCCAATCCCAGCAGGACTGATCTCCTCCAGATCATATCTAATGCGGACGTTCACTGAGGTGGACGGTGGCCCGGGGGGAGGCTATGCGTTTGTCTCTCCCACACCTGAGGGGAGGTGACAACACGGGTCGTTTGTTTCACGCCGATGCACCCACGCGTCCTCTGTATCCTTCAGCGGTCTAGACCAGCCATCGAATTGTAGAACCGATATGGGTTGCTGCGGTGTGGGTCGCCTAGCAACCATGGCAGAGTGAGGCGAGAGGCCTGCTGATTTGGGAAATAACCGGAGCCCCTGATAAAGCCCTTCCTGCCGTGAATGGCAGGTTATCACGAGCCTGTCAAGAGGGGAAAATGTCCGTTATTAGCCCCCAAAAGCAAGCCAGGTGTGTCACGCAGGTGGACAAAGCTTCCCCAGCTCTCAAGCAAATGGTGAATGCTGACAAAGACTAGGGGAATCATTCGTCTCGTGTGTGTTTGTTTTTGCCACTGCTTATGTCATAGACGGAGTGTTTGGCCGGTGCCAGGAGCTTGCTGCTACAGACCTGTACAGGTACGATGCGTCATCATCCACTCTGCAGCGGCTCAGGACCGTCCTACAGAAGCTAGCCCACAAAGGTATGCTCGCTATGCGTTTACACGCCATGTCGCGCATTGTTCAGCCTCACTTATCAGCTGTATGCGGGCTCAGTGTCATCTGCAAACCCAACCAAATATCCAGGCGGCGTTTTATTTATCTATTTCCTTCTTTCTTTTCGACAGTGTAGCTCCGCGCCATCAAACTAGCGCCGGTCGTTTGACTAATGTGTCGGTAGCATGGCCAGCCGTAACACTTCAACATGCAGCCTAATTGGCTCGTTTTGCGGGGAAGGACATTTAGTGGTCATTTAGTGGATGAGTAACTGCACGCAGCAACTGCAATCACTTTAATCAGCCACAACAGCTAACTGTCGCTGTTCAAGTAGGTAGGCTGTCAACGAAACGCGCCACAGAGACAATGCCAGGGCTGCTCTTGAGTAAATTGTAGCTAACGCTGGCTTTCAAACTGAGGGGCATGACCCCTCCAGGGGTCCCAATATGCATTTAGGGTGGTCGTAATTTAGGAATAATGTTTTATTACAGCAATTCTAATCTTTTATTTGTTGTTTGTTTGTCATACAATGCTATTTATTTGTGTGTGTGTTTTTAAGTTATCCTATTAATTGACGGGGCTTTTTGGTACAAAAGCTTGAGAGTCACATTGTTCTGACAATCCTCACCAAAAGATGACTGTGGGTGTTTGCAGCATTCAGAGACAGTCTAGCCCTCAAACGTATGCCTCTATTGGTTCGACAGGTAATTCTTTTGAAGGGGCTTGGAGATGCGCTGGTGAAGGCTTTGTTGGCCCTTGGAATGACACCAATTGAAATACACAGAGCGCACAGAGAACATTAAATAGGTTCAGTCTCCACATTCATCTTGGAAGAACAGTTTGACAGCGCTGTCAAGTCTCCTATTGAGGAACAGACACGATCAATGGACTTCAGAAAGTGCAGCAACTGCTGATGTCCAGAAGAGGGCAGTACATACCTTCTCCATAGGCCATGGCCGCAAACACCAGCAATCCCTATATAATTGGCCTTGCAGACCACTCTGAGCTTAATATCTTCTAACAAGCGTAAACTAGTGTTGAAAATCATTAAGTGCAAGCTGTCGGCAATAGGAAATCACAACAACACGGTGATGAATATTAAGGGCCGATCGAGACCTCACATTTATTCTAATTACTCTTCAGAAATAAACGAATGAGACTGAGGCAGATGAAATGAAATCTGGTGTGTAATTTATTCTCCCCCATCTCAAAAAGTGTTTAATTCTTCTGATTCTCACCTCTGCACGAGATAGATTCTTTCTGACCTTGTGTTTTAAGGCAGCGGTTCACTCAGGCTGCAGACATGACATCATCGTCTGCACATCATTTCTCCGGCTCCGTCTTGTCGAAGCCACGTCCAAACACACACAGGCAGAGCATTATTTGCAGTTGAGTACACAATGTGCCCGCGCGCTATTCTTATCGGCAACGACGGGCTATTGAAGTGTCATCTCTGAGGTTGACGGCAAGCATCACGGAGCGTTCAGACGGGGTTACCAAGACCATTGTACTGTAACTTAAATCGAAGTGATGAACAGGGGGCGAAAGCGAGCGGGCAGCTACACCAGTGGAATTGATTTACAATTCCTTTTATCTTGCATCAGAGAGACAGGTAGAAATCGCACCATCTCTCGGCCGTCTCGCCACGTAGATGTCCTTCAGATCAATATTCATTGACCCTCGAACAAAACGGGTCTCGGGTTGTCTGGATGTGTCCCCCTGTTGGGACATATCCATGGGATTTCATTTTCTCCACAATAGCTTTTGAGTGCTCACCTCAGTCATCCCAACTGTAAATTACTTTTCTATTAGACTGCACCCAAGACAGGCAACTTTAGTATTCAGTGTGCACGCACAGTGTCTACACATGTAATCACCAGGATACTGTTGTATTGCCAGAGTCATTATTTTATGTGTGTGAGTCTGTGGTTGTGTTTGTGCGCGTGTATGTGCAGGTGCGTGTGTGTGCTTGTGCAGACCCATTTGTCGACTGGGAATGCGTGCAGTCTGTGCACACTATTATTGCAGTATATTAGTGTGATAGACTATATATTAAAATGAAGTTGGCCTTTAATTGGTTTGTGGAAAAGATGAATATATTTGCCTCACTATACCAACCTGCCTGGGAAATATATTTTTTAGTGCCAAGCTGTGTTTTCATCTGAATGTATGCAGCATGTAGGTTCAACATCTTTAAAATGTAGTTTGTTATGTATTTCTTTGCTCTTACACAAACTTATCTTATCAGAATCTCTCTTATCTCTTCAACAATCACAAAACCCTGTCCGAAAGAGTCATACAAATGCAATGCACAAATACACGGGTCAGGAAACCTGCTCAACCCACATGTGACCATATAAACCACTGTTCAAACCGTAGTAACCGTAAACATCTTTAATATTTATTGGCTAATAACTCTCTGTCCTTACATATGCTCACATACTGCTGTGCCGGCTCTGGAAATATGAAGTAGGCATTTTACACTATTTTATTTGAGCTCCGCTATCATTGCCACTCTACAGAGAGGGCCAGGTGCCATATGTATGACTTTGTGAGCAAGGATACTAATGGTGCTTTTAGGCACACACAGGGTGGTAGACCTCAGCCGATGACAAACAGCAGCGCATATGTACAACAATGAACTGTAGCATGCAGAGGTCTCCCAAATTTATTTAGTCCTATTTTCAAATTAATTCTTCTTCTTCTCCATTGCTCCTTGAAAGCACTATTGGCAACATACTTGCTGTAAGCCTTCAAAGGAAATTAAATTGATAGTTTTGTACGTTGTCCTTTTGTTGCATTTTTAGAAGATGCACCGACACAAAAGCAAGTTAATTTAGCAATTTATGGCCGTGGTACATAATAAAACGTATTCATATGTTAACGCTGCCTCTCTTTTGTATATAACATTTAGATTGACACATTTCATTTCAACTAATTGGGTTGAAATAGTCGCTAAATTATTCATATTCTCTTTCATTAATGCCTTTAAAATCAGTCGGTGGACAGAACCATAGGAAAGGGGAAAATCTGCATTTCAAAACCAGCAGATGAAACAACGGGATATGCAGACAGGAACCCACCTAATAGGCTCTGAATATTTAGAAGGCACTCTCTCACTCTCAGGCATGTCTGCCTGGCACTAACGTTCAGACAAACACAAGCGGAAGGCCAACAGGAACACGGGGCTTGTTTGAACGCTGCTGCGCTAATAGCGAGCCCTTAATTAACCGAGGCATTTGCGCGAGGCGGCGTCCAACACCGCGGTACTCCAAGATGGAGGCTGCTTCTTCTCGGGGTCCCGGTGATGAATATGCATGGCATTTAGCTCGTCACTGCCCGGATAATCAGCTGGGAGGTTGATTGTGAGGATTCCACTCGTAAAGACCCAACCACTTCTCTTGCTAAGGTTAAATTTATTTATTTATTTGTTCTTTTTTTTTCTTTTTTTTTTTAAACAAAATGTCTCTTTGGATATCTTAATATGATCTGGCGTGCCATCCCTTCACTTGTGCTCGTCGACGGGGTCTGTGCAGGACACATGGTATATATGGAAATGGCTGTTTGGTGGGGGGTCGGGGAGTGGAGGTCTGTCACAGTCAATCACACACGCTGTCAACCTCCTCCTGTATCAACGCCATGCAATGTTTACGTCGCAGCAGAACCCATTAAGCAGCTGCAGTTAAGCATAGGTGTTTTATGGATCCTTCATGGTTGTAACCATTCTGTCGTCCCCCGGTCCATACCGATGATGCCGTATGGGATAATCACGGCAATAATGTATAGCATGCCATGTATGCACCCGGCTGGGTATAATTGAATGGTCGTTAAGCGCTATTGTGGAACGGGTGCATGGCTGGGCTCTTGTCACAGACCAGTGCTAGCAGACGTTGCTCTGTGCTTTGTCCAGCGCTGCCAAACATCTAACCTGCAGCATGTGTGTGACGGCCCAGATAATGGAGACATCCTCTGCCTTTGATACCTTTTCGCTACTGTCATTCAAACTAATCCAGATTGGTATTGCTATTTAAATACGCTCACATCATTAAGACCTAGTCTTTGTGTCTTGAGAAAGGAGTCCAGGAATCCGTCCCGTAATGACATACTGTATTATTGCTTTTTTGAAGACAGTAATGTAGCGTCTCTGGTATTTCTGCGCTTGCTGGCAGTGGAATGCTGTGCCTTTTGGGTTATTGGGAATAGGGCCATATTTTGGCACGAGACGAATGATTAAAAACACTTTTTTGCCCGGGCACTTCCATCTGGTCTTGGCGCTGTTGTGCTTCGCCACTGCCCAGCAGTTCTGCATCCCAGATATGTGTTGGCAATTAGCAGGGATGTTGGCATGGTGACAGCCACAGTGTAACATTCTCTCGGGGCTTGTTGACTGGTGTGTGTGTGTGTGTGTGTGTGTGCGTGCGCGTGCATGCATTAAGAACTACACTTTAATGTATTATTGCCTAAGACTCTTCCATTCTGATTCATCCTGGCTCAAAGTGTTTTTCACGCTCCCTGTTAAGTCGGGTAAGGTGATAATCGGTTTGCAGCGCGACACAGAGCAGCTTGGCCCCTGTGTTTTGTTTTGTGCAGGGCTGACGTGGCGGGATGACGTGACCCAGCAGCTCATCTCCAGAGAGCTCTCCAGGCTGAGGAAGGTCCCGCTCCGACCCCTGGCCTCTGTCTCGGGCCCCGCCACGCCATACGGCGGCTTCAGAGACAGGAGGCTGAGGCCCGTGCTCAGCAGCAGCCTTCACCAGTACCTGACAGACCTGGTGTTCTCACCCCAGTCAGACGGAGCTCGGGTCCAGCAGGATAGGCCTTCTGCTCAGGTAAGGACCAGACTGTTTAGCCCATCATCTGTATAGTGGCACTGTCAAACAAGCTGTACCATGATGACAACATCCAGGGTTCTCTACTGTACACAGCCCTGACTCTGTATGTAAATGAGAACCATCTTCCAGCCTTGGAATTATATGTGTGTGTGTGTGTGTGTGTGTGTGTGTGTGTGGGTGTGTGTGTGTGTGTGTGTGGGGGGGGGGGGTTGGTGTGTGTGTTTGTTTTAATGTTGGGTTCAAATATCAATAATGTCTTCAGCATCGCTTACTCCACCTTTTAAACGACATATCACCTAGTACCTTGTTTACTTAACTTTTGTTATGATTGCTCATATATGACATCAGCGGAAAGGTAAGATGGGGTCACTTCATATTCAAATGAGCTGGAACCCAAATACGTTTTTACTGTGATTAAGCATGCATGCCTTTGCGGAACACATACAGTTGATAGAGTAGTAATATCAATCCAATCCACAGAGACAAAAGTGCATGTTGGCATGCACTGTTACACAAGAACCCATCTCCTGTATAAAGGGTTAGGGTTAGATTCGCCTCTGACCGAGGGTCATGGAGAGGGAACTCCAGGTGTCCAAACGGAGACAAGGCAGATCCATCTAGGTTGCGGGTTGCTGTTGAACTGTCCCACACATTGCCTTTGTTCCCCCTCCCCCATCCCATTTCCCCCCACGGAGGCCGGAGAGACCTTTACACAAAGATCCTCCATCATGTCTTTACATTATTCAGCCACCATATTTAGCGCGACTCCCCGCGGCTCCACAAATGTGCTCTGCATACACCCTTGGCGACCCAGGCCCCTTCCGACTGCTGCGTCAGGGCAACCATAATGCCATCCATAGTTGAATAGTTCAAGACCTTCCTTATTGATGAGATGAGGCTCTTTGTTGCACGGTGCAATGGAAGATAGCAACATGGTTTGTGTGAATGGCGAAGCTCAACACTCCAGCTGCGCTAATGCCATTATGAGCTCTCAGTGTGCCGGCCTTGGATGAATGACATTATCTCTCTCTCTCTATACATTGGCGGGAAGAGAAAAGGGCACAGAGGGATATGGTATTAATATGGCCCTGATTCACGCCATTTCACTTTCTAACTGCATGTGGAAGGACATCACATCACATTTGGCAGTAACTGCCTTTGCTTGACAGCTAGGGCGTCAATATTTTCTGAATTGTTCCCGGTTCTTGGTATACATCTGTTCCGCACTAACTTTAATAACATTTCAGGTTGTATAGTCACAAGCTATTTCGAATTCTGTTTTTTGCGGTTTTGTCTGCAAACTGCTAGGTGGATTTACTATACAGTATGCATACAATAAAACAATATCACATTGCATTGGCAGTTTATGGTACAACAAGGTCTTTAGACCTTTTTGACGACTATATGCCAGTACACAGCACTGTGCTGTGCATACGGTCATTCATTAACTGTCAAATATAAACCTGTATGGCTTTACATGAAATAAGGTGATTCATACGTTTTGTTTTCAGATAACAGACAGATACTCATTTACATGTGTCTTGGTGATACAGTAGTACAGATAGTCTTCTTAAGTTGGTTGTGTGGTTGTGGAAATGCATGAAATCACATTTGGAGTGACACTATCTCTCCTGTGATTTCCATAATGCAATTTCCAAGGGCAGTTGTCTTTGATCTAGGAGCCCCTATTCATATCCTGTCCTGTTGAGTCCAGCCCAGGTCCCCCTATTCATGCTGAAAGCTGTCTATCTCTCCTGCTAATGCGGCTGTCCGTGACTAGGACCTATAGTGTGGCCAGGATAATTATAGGATAAAAAGGAGGATTGAAATGTAGAGCTCCCAGTTTGTAGTAAATCATAGAGTATAGAATATCATGATGGATTTAAAGTACAGTGATGCGTGACTTCACTGACTAAAGGTATGAAATAATGTGAGCACTGTAACACATATTTAATGAGTGTAACTGTGATTGTGTTACAGATTGCACATATCATGTCCAACAGCCAACTGAAGTCCAGTCTTCCCAAGCCAGCCAGCCAGCCAGGGTGGAAGAAAACCACAGTCTACAGCTTCCAGAACGGCGGCGACCAACGTCCACTCACCAAAGTCTTTACCCACGACGAAGACGGAAGGCTGTCTAAGCTCCTTCCGACTTACTACAGCCAAGAGCAGGACAGCAGCAAGCTCCTCTCCAGCCAACTGGAGCGTCTTCTAGCTGGAGCGACGCACGGTGAGCCGTTCAGGCCGGCCGGTGAAGCTCAGTGGCCTAAAGGAAAGCTGAGCTATGTCTCCCACGCCCATCCACCTGGAGACAAGGCAGAGACACAGCCAGATGCTGGCTCCAAAAGCCCAAGGCCCAACCTAGACAGACTACTACTCAGCGGTGGCCCTAAGCATCCTGCCCCCAAACAACCTCTTAGTGTCACGGATGGTACGTCTTTTAATGCATTAGTTCGTTTCCCATTGAGTGATATTTTGTGGATAACGTAAGAGTTAATTTTAGTTTTATATATTGTTATGGTATTTTAAGGTCAACATTTACCATAGTATTTTGCTGTGGCGCATGCGATAACTCCTTGCCCATATGGGCCTTAGTGCTCTGGGAGACCGGGGTTTGAATCTGGCCTGATGTCTCTGTCTCCCACTCATTTCCTGACTTTTTCCACTGTCCACAGGCTATTAATATACAGTATGTGTATATATATCTTATAGTATCCTACAATAGAATGATTCACCATTTGCATTTTACAAGCAGAATGAATGTGTCTGCATATGGGCTTTGTAAATGTATACCAAGCAGATACAGCTCATTTGATGTATGATATGATATCATACAGTATGCTGTAAAATGTGTTTACCAGAGAGATTCATCCAGAATGTGGTCAGCCACCTGGGAAGACACAGCCTCAACATGAAGGCTTTGATGGGCAAAGACCTGGACCAGCTGGCTGAGGTCATCACTGGAGCTCTTCAGGTGGTGGATAACGGGCATGGCGCGTCAACAACCACCCAGAGGAACCCCCAGAGGGACCCCCAGGAAGACACCCAGGGGGACTGGGGTGGTAAGACAGCTGCTGGCCTTCTGAACACAGAGTCTGATCCAGCCCAAGACCGGACCTCGAACACGGAGAAGGATCTTGACCAGGACCAGACGCAGAAAGGAGGAATACAAAGTAGGCATTTTGTAGACGGAATTAATATTGGGAAAACTTAGATTATACTATAGTACATTCTTTTATGTATTTAGTATAATACATATATGTATTATATTATCATTTACAGTAATAGTTGTTTTCTGTGTTCTGTTTCACAAAAAGCATGGCCCTCATACCATTATATTGACATTTAAAATGCTCTCAAAATGTATTCTATTGAATTACATTTGTCTTTGATAAATGCGTGAATTTTTATACATTCAACTCACAGTAAGCATGTTGCATTTAATTTCAGGCCAACAGACAGACAATGTGGACAAAGAACCAGCTGACAAGGTAATTTAATAGTATTTTGCTCAACAAATAAATTGGTTTCTGGGAGAAAGACATGCAGTGTTGGATTTAAAAACACTGAATAGGTTTAGAAGTTGTGCATACTATTATTTCTCATTGAAATATGGTAGCATGAAAGCAGGAACATAATTGCAATGATCTCCGCAAACTGCTTTAGTGTTTTTATAACATTTATATTGACTTGAGCACTCAAATTGTCTGAATCAGTTCATTTAAGGTTAAGAGTTTTAGATTAAATTTCAGTTTCATTTCATACTTCCTTAGGACTTAAAGGCACGATAGTTATTCTCAAGAACGCTTGCTAACTTCGAGTGCAAATCTAAACAATATCCCTCCGCAGCACCGCCCCACACACTTTGAAACACATTGAAGTACTACGGCTTTGTTGTTGTGAGCGGTGTTTGACCAAAGGTGTATTAGCTTAAAATGAATTAGCTTGTAATAGCTGACTACACATTTAAAGCTGAGGTAGGTAGGATTTGAGAGTTATAGTAAGAGTAGCTTCACACAGCTACATTTTGTGTGCGACCATGTGACTGACAGGCAAGGTAGACCAATCAGGAAAAAGAGGCAATGATTGGTCAGACATTTTCAGGCAACTGGCCAAGTATTTCAATCACTTACACCTGGTGGATTTCTAAAACCCTGTACAGTATTATGACAGTAAAAAAATACGTAAATCAATAAAACTATATATTTTTCAACGGCAGCACACATCCCTTCTCACCAAGTTGCTGGACTATCTTAACATGGAGCCCTTTGAGGATGCTCTGGAGGTTCGTGGTCCTGTCAAGGTGAACAGTTCTGGGCCTCCAGGTTCAAGACAGAGCGCAGCAGTGGGGCTGGAGAACGTTCAGAGCCGCACCACCCAGCCGTGGGAGCAGAGGAAGCCTAACCCTGGTGGTGTGGAGCAGCCAGACACACGGCTGGACTCGGAGGTGGAGCGGTGGATCCATGGTGCCGGGGCTCTGCCTGGGAGAAAGCAGCCAGGGGAGCCAGAGAAGGACATGAGGGTCAAGACTCAGCTAGTCCACGTGGGTGTGAAAGAGTTCTCCAGCAGGGGCAAGGACCGCCATTTTGGCTACATCATTACCAGCTCAGAGTGAGTAGGACCAGAACATGATGGGAGTTGATGTGTTTTGCCTTAGTACATCTAGTGTTCTGTTCCTTAACCAGAGGAAGTGTAAACCACAGAAATTATTGAAAAGGTTACTGTTAAAAACTGTTTTACATTGCAGCTTACTGCTGTACTTGTAAGCGGCATTGTTGGTTCCCTTCCAAGACTCATATTACATACTGTACCGTAATATTTAGCCAAGGTTGTCTTTTTCATTTTCTTCAGCTGCTTTTGAGAATTTCTTTATAAACCACCCACATAAGTCTTTCTTACGTGGTGACACGTAGCAGTTTGAAATCCTTAGTGACTGTACCTGCTTTCAATAGCTGTGATGATAAATCCCTGTGTGTGGGTATTATCGTGACATATTACACCGTTAATGATGATACTGTGTCAGGAAGGGTAGTCTCCCTCCCTTTTTCCCGATCTCTCTCTCTTTCTCTCTCTCTCTCTCTCCACTCTCGGTTCAGGCAGAACCAAGATAAGTTCCTATCAACTGTGTTTTCGCCCTGTGGCTCTCTCTCAGATCTCTTTATGGCGTTATCAAGTCCATGGCAGTATGCTGTCCTTCACCTGTTCAACCGTACGCTCACAAAGGCCCAATGGGCTGATCTCTGTCAATCTGTGGCCACACACGCACACACACGCACACACACGCACGCACAGGGAAGGCGAAGGAAAAAATTATATATAGACACAGAGATTAAGACGCCACAAAACACCGGCAAATAAGTGTCGAGGGAGAGCGAGGTCACCTTCCAGGGGAAAACAGCCTCACTTCCTACGCCTATGCTTCCTGCCCGTCCTCCGGGCCAAGCGTCTCTCCTGCCTAACGGAGACCTACAGCGGCGTGTAGAGCTTCGTGATAGCATGCTTGTTAGCCAAGGCTCCTGCATCGCCCCACAGTGCGGGCTGGACGCAGACCTGCTTATCTGTCAGCTCCTGACATTCCGGCTGCGGCTTGGGGAATTAGGAGGAATGTTGGGGAGGAGAAGTTGGGGAGAAGGGGGGGTGGGGAGCAAAAGGTATGGCTAGGAGAGAAAAGGAGGCAAAAGAGAGAAATCCAAGGGGAAAAGTGCTAGCATCAACAAGCAAGTCACTCCTAGCGCTTGCCGGCTTGCTGGAATTGCCGCAGTGGGAGGCGAACGTGTTTGGAATCGCTTTGCCCAATCTTTAACTTTCAAAAGCTCTCAAAAAAGTGGAGGGAAAAAAAAAGTGTCCACCCTAACTCTCTCAAGGATTAAATGATTATACCGCCGATATACTGTAGCATGCTGCACTGTAAAATAAATAGCAGTAAAATATATCTTCAATAATGTGCCATAAACTGTAAGATAGCCATAAACCATAACCCAACATTTTAGATTTTTGAATTTTAATATCCTTTCAGATTTTAGAAGTAAATTAAAAAGGACAGAGATGCAAACACATTTAGCATGAGCCAGCCTGCTTCAAGAATTCGTTCGGCATTCAGACCTTTCCCCTCATGTTATTCGCTCTGTTCTGTTTTCTCAAATCACTGGGTGTTATGACCACTCACTTTCTTGTCACTTTGGGGTCACCTGGAAGTCACAGTACTTCCAGGTTAAGCTGTCAGCTGCAAACTAGCTGTCTGTGTAGATGTATCTTCCCGTGTGCGCCTTCTGATTTACCCATCCCGTCCATTGTCCTTTTGTTTGGTCTATTTCCTTGGCCATTTGCTCTCTGAGAGAGAGAGAGAGAGAGAGAGAGAGAGAGAGAGAGAGAGAGAGAGAGAGAGAGAGAGAGAGTGTGAGTGAGTCGTGGACTGGGCTCAGATGAGGCATGGATTTATCAGGACGCCATTACACTTCACCTCCGTTCCATTTGCACCTTATTATTCTCATCTCACGGCGTGCGGGCGTGAGAGCACAGCGCTCTTTAGTGTGTAAGCGGGGGCGAACGAATAAAGGGAAAGGGGCTAGGGGAGAGAGAGAGAAAGAGGGGGAGGGGTAGAGAGAGGGGGGGGGAGAGAGAGGGGGAGAGCACAATGCTCGTCCATATCATACAGCCATTACACCTCATGCAGGTTCCATTTGCACCTTATTGTTTGTCTTATTGCTGGAAAAAAGCCGGTGATTTACCAGGCCTGACGCAGCTGAGCCCTTCTGCCTCCACAAACATCCTGGTGTCTTTGTGTGTGTGTGTGCGTGTGTGCGCGTGTGTTTGTGCTAGCACGCTGATTCAAACCAGTGATACATTAGTGCACTTTGTATTGGCCTGTGTGAAGCAAACCTTCCCCTGCTATAAATTGAGGATGTACTTTCGTGCTAAATGTGACCTTACCCGTTACGAGCCATTTTACCGCCTGAATAACTGCATCCACGGTCGGGTGGGTGTGTGTGTGTGTGTGTGTGTGTGTCTGTCTTAAGAATGCCCTACAGTACGTATTCTCAGCTGTGTGTGTGTGTCTAACCTCCCTTTCAGCTCCCTCACGTCTGACCAGGGCTTGCACCTGATGGAGAGGCTCGCCCAGAGACTCAACCTCCATGCCACAGACTTGAGCCAGCTCTCGTACGTACATGTATATGCCGCACACCAGACACTGGTACGATATGGTGGATTAGGAGTAATATTATATTGTCACCAGGGTTGCAGTTAGTTAAATAGCATCTTATAGATGCTATTTACTTATTTGCCATTTCACGGCCACATTTGAATTCAGGCAGATCTAAGACTCTTTATTGAAGTGGAGGGCTTTGTTCGTTTTTCGCTTTTCAATTTCAAATATATTTCTTGCAATCTATAATTTTGATATGTGATACTGTTACTTTGTCACAAGCTACATTAAGTTGGTCCTTTCCACAAAATAAGTATCATAATGCATATCGTGAATTGGGAATAACAGCGAAGAACCAAAAATATCTTCATTGTATTCTATTAATTATATTATGCCCCCATATTAACTGAATACCATTGGACATGTTTATACAAAACACATCAAATTCTGCTTTGTTTTGTAATTTTCCTTCAACAACTTCAAGCCCGAGAGGGGAGGAACCAAGGTTGTCCAGATATTAAGGGACTGTTTAGTGTTAAAACCAAATCCAGGAAGGGTGTGTGGGTGTTTGTTGTTCTGACCTTTCTGTGTGTTTGACTTCTGCCAGGGAGAGAAATCAAGCCTAATTACCTCCAGACAAATACTGATGTCTCCATTGTGTTCAAAACATTGCCTTGCCACAGTTACTATATGCCCTGCCATCAAACAGCTTGCAGTTGGAGACAAAGATAAAGAGAGAGCGAGCATTGCCATAACAGTGACAGATATATAGCAATATAGAGAAAAGTGGAGTGAGTCAAAGTATTCCAGTTGGAGGCAGTTTAATACCCTAACAAGCAGGCGAACTGTCCTTGAACCTTGGTCTGGTTTCCGCTATTCCGTACTTCTGCTGTACATTTAGTGTCAGACCCTGTAGGAGGTGTTTTCGCCAAAGAACTGACAAGCCTTTCAAGGCTCTACTGCTAGAGAGGTGAATTCTGGGTGGTTCAGCAACAACCGCAGCATACAGTATGAACTCCAAAGCCGGTTGCAGTGCATTCAATCTGTATTTATAGACGCACAGTGTCATGGCTCAGGTAATATAAAAAAGATGTATCCCTATAGCATTATAAGTACAGTATTACACATGTATAAAATATACAAAGGAATTGTTTTTCAACCTAGACCTCATTTAATACAAATGTCCCTCGTGACTAATGGGCATAGCATAAAAGCAGGGATTGATTAAGCATTAACAAATGCTGCAAAATGCTAATGTTTCTTACTTAGAATGTAATGGAGTTCAATGGGCAACTGTTGTTTGTGGGAAATGTGGAAATAATAGCAAACTAGTAGAGATATGTTTTATATGTTTTACCACAAAGATACACAAACATAGACAAGTAAACTGAAACATATTCACAAGTCCATGACACATGGTTTTTCAAGGCTTAATTTGTTCCCAATTCAATTGGGAACAAATTAGGCTCAGTGAGAAGCTAAAGCTATCCGTGAGGTTGTGCTGCGCCCCAAATATAAAGGAAAGGAAACAAGATTTGAATAGGCTCTGTGTTGTAAAAATGGAACTTATCCTTTACTTATCAGAAGAACATGGCTGTGTGTCATCTTTAACCTTCAAATACAAGTCAGGAGTTGAGTTATGATGAGCAGGAACACCAAGATATGTTATTACACCAGCACTGATTGAGCTAGCTTCATTTTCACACCTGTCAATTCATATCACTCAAAAGAAGCTCCACGTACATGATGACTGGTGCCAGTGTCTGCACCAATGAATAGCTAATGACATTTCACCCAGTATAGTTCATAGACTACAATATTTGGAAGCTGCGGCATGAGTCCATAAACATTATGGATTCTCTATTATACTGTAACAAATTACTTGTTACAATTAAATAAATAATATGGTATATTCTATATTGCAAAATAATTGCACTGGTTTCAATTTTATTACACGGTAAATCATTATTTGGGGTTCAACCTAATGTGCTTCATAAAATGTTTCTTCACTGTTATGTTCAGTTGGAATACTATTTTATATTCATCTTTCATAGTAGTGTGGAGTTGAATAAATGTGACATTATTTAGTTAAAGGGGTCTTGAGCCTTTGTTAAATCCGCTCCATACTCCAGTTTTCTTCAAGCTTCAAGCTGATCTTTGGCAACGTACAGTACTTTTAATGTATCTGCAAATGGGATCCCTGTCTCTACTGTATTCTGAAGATTCTCAGTTAAAAGGATGAAATTGTTGTTTTATTAAAGATATTTATGGTTTGGATAAAAACTGCACTAGCCAGGCGAAATTAATGGCATGAAGATTTATTTTTTACAGTGTTATACAATTGTATAAATCCATTTTGGACGTAAAACTAAACTACAAAGTGTATACCGTGTTGTTTCACACAGTAATAATAGGCTGTATAGTCCATACAACGCATTCATTCTTTGTCACAGTTGCTTATCCATTTTTGTAAATAACAAAGCGTGTTCATGTAGCTGCAGCAGAGACATTCATTGCTAAGAGGCATGATGAACAGGTGAGTGTTTGAAAGCCCCTTTCTGAACATGAGCCAGCTCTGGTTCTATCACTGGGTCAGAGCACACCAGCCTGAAAGAAGAAAATACTCCAATCCATACCAGACAAGCAGAAACAAATCACAGAGGTACAGATTGGTGGAACTTGGAGCTTTGTGCACTTTGAAGGCAGAATGTTCTGAGCTGATCACAGTTATGTCAGAGAACATTACCCCCGTAATCAGCAGAAATGTATTCAAACTTCAAAAGCGTATCTCGGATGATGGGTGAGGGATATTTATGCTGTATATATGACGTAAGTGCTTTACAGGTCAGCAACACTAGGGGGAGTGGGCTGCTTGCTCACAGCTCTGAGTGAGCACAGATGCTTACACACTAAATCCAAGCAGGAACACACACACGTGTCCCCGCTAGCGAAACTAATATGAAGTCCAAGCTTACACGGCTGATAACACAGGACACAGTGTGAACTCTGCAGATAAGGTATCTTCCTTAACTTGGCCACCCTGCAGTTTGCACTGGTGGTTTTCTACCAGTACGTTTAGACTTGGTTTGTCTGGCGTGGAGGAAGAAAAAACCCATAAACATGTCAGTTCAATTTGAGATGCATCTAGATCCCTGGTGGGATATCTCCGACCAAGGAGAATGGGGGAAGGCGAGGAGGGAAAATTGCGGACATATTGGCATTTCACAACACTAGACCAGGACAGGTAAAGGCATGAAGACATTAGCGGAGTGCTGACTTGTTTTGATGTGCACATAAGACAGCCGCAATGAGACATGCACGTCCGCTGTGCCTGAGAAAGCTCATGCACTCGGACATTCTGTCACATACACACAAAGTGCGGGCAAGTGTCGCTTGAGGCCAAGTGCAAGTCTGTGGCTGTGCGTGACGGGCAGTGACGGGGGTCCGTGTCACTGGCGCAGTGTTACCCTGATGGATTGCGCGCCCACTGTCATTCAGCCTGCCTGCAAGTACACTAGAAGTACAATTCCAGGACACAGGGTTGAGAATGGACCACGTAATGGCTCAGTAATAGACGGCTGGTCCAGAAGGGTTGACAGGCAAACAGACGTCTTGAATCACCTTCCCGCTTCCCCCGTTCGTCATCGCTCATTTCTCCAACCCCAGAGTAGAAGGCAGCCCGTCAACTCCCCCAGAGTGAAGTCTCGGTTGATTTATCTTCTATTGTTGTTCGATTAATATTTAATGTTTTTCTTTTTTCTTTTTGTTTTTGTTCCCCTCACACAGTGCGACTTACGAAATATGTTTTTTAGATGGAATTTGGAAAAGGTTAGGTGGACTCTTATGTCACCGCTACATGGAATTACTACAGATTTGGAGAGGGTTGGTTTCCTTTGCTCACCCCGGGGAGCTTACATCTGCAATCTTTCTTTCTTTTTATTTTTTTTAAATATACATAACATTTCCATTTTGATTTTAACTTTGATTCTGATTGCTTGACTGCAAAACGGAAGGCTATAATTTGCTGTGCTATATATACCGTATGTTAGAACAATTGGAAATGTTTTTTAGTCAGTAGCCAATCACCAACCAATCAACATCCTGGTGAATCGGTTGGTATTGACAGACATTTTGGACCTGTTTTCAGGAAAGCATCTTCACTTGTGACTTGTTTGATTGGTTGAAGGTGATCCAATTGCTTGCTAATTATTTGATTGACACTTAATGGCAACGGCTGGCGTACAAATGGTTTCAGAATTTTGAGTTGTCAGATTGAAATGTAGAGCAAAGCTAATTGTAGTTTTTAAATGTAATGTTTTAACCGGCTATTGGAATTTAATCATTATTCCACCTACTGCCCAAATATGAAAGTTATTATAATCCGGTGTCTCCATGTGACATTTCCTGGAACACAGAGAATGTCCCATAATTTATGGCAAAAAATTAACACAAGGAAAATTATAATTAAACACAGTAGTCCTACTACAAGCCACCTTGCACTCGTTCTACACCAGGGAGTAATAGAATAAATTAAACCAAATTATATTTCTGAGTTTCGTGTCATTTAAGCATAATATTTGCTTTGTTTTCAAAGTGATTCCTTTTTGCTTAATTACTGTAAAGCTGCATTTGAGCATTTTCTGGTTGTCGCAGATAAATTTCAGAGTATGGAAGACAACACAAATGAATCGGGCGTATCTTACAGGGTAATGTGAGCAGGGAAACGACAGACGATATTTGTGTGACAAGCTATATCGGAGGCTCCGATAAATTTCAGACATGTTTGAAAACTCAGTTGTACATTATGTAGTGTGAGCACTGATGACTGCCGATTAAAATGTTCTGTCGGAATCACATTGTTGATTGTTGATAGGTAACCAGCAGAATGGAATGGAAAGCCCAACCTCAACAGGAGTCACCTACTGTAGTTGTTGCCTATGGAAGCAACGCTGATTGAACTGTTGCAGCAGCAGCCTTTTCTATTACCACTCACGCTGAAATTAATTTTAGTTTACCTCCAACTCGCTTTGTAAAATTGGCAATCCATGATGTCCACCCCTCTTCTACTATTTTCTTGTCTAATGCATTGAATAATTCCTTGTTTATCCATCTCAGCACAAAAAAACTGTTCAAACTAGCAAAGCTGCACTGTTTTCTTGTCAACAATGTGACAGAGATCGTCAATCATTGGTAGCAGAAACGTGAGCAGTGACTGCCACCAACTGGCATGTGTGTGCACCACTGTTGTTATGACTCAACCCTCTGGACAAGCGATTCAATCACACAGTGTGAGGGCTACAGATAGGGCGATATTATTTTGGTCGCACAGTGTTTACCTGGCTTAAGTGGTTTACCATAAAGAAGGTGAACAGGAATTTTCAACATTGTACTGTAGCTTATAAAGCAAATACTAACTCAACTTTCTGCGTGTAAAAACCGAACAGTGTCATTATGTGCATGACATCTGGGATGCTTTGCCAATAAACTGAGGAAAAAGCTTCAGCCTTTTTTCTTTTTTTTTTAACTTTGGATACAGTAGAGTTTTATCCTGTTTTATTTACCACACTTTGTAACAACGATATCTACCTCTTCTTATGGTATCTTGACTGATTCCATTTTTTTACTGTCCTATACTATAACCTTTTCTTATGGTTTTCTTACCAGTTGTATGGTAATGATGCCATTAATTCCCTGTTAGTGAAATGTAGGCTTGTGAAGCCCGTCGTTGTTTAAGACATAACCAAATAAATGTTACTTGAATTTTGTTTTTACAAAGCTAGGACTGCCCAATTTGATTCCTAGGGCTGTGTTATCTTGTGATTGGTCAATTCTTCTGCCCACATTGTTTTCTATCAATCTAATCTTTCATTGAATAGATAAGCATGTTTATGTCTTCACACTAAACTCTGATGGACAATTGTATTCACTCTGTGTGTTTTCAGAGTACTGGGGCCTGCGTTGACTTTCAGAATGGGAGCAAACCCTAAGAACGTTACCACGGCAGACCTGGTCCAAGTCGCAGGTAAGGACATTCTAGAATGTTCCAAGACATGCACCCATGCGCACCTACAGCACAATCGTACATCAAAACCAATGTCCATTGACATTCATCACCAAGCCCATCCTCTTTTAGTTTGACTCAATGAGAACACAGATTAGTCGCATCAGATATACAGTACGATAGATGGCACTGTGTTTCACCTTGTCCTGAGGAAGATTATCAGCACTGTGCAATGACTGATGACATGAATGATTGACATGATGTCAATTACCGGGATGATGAGTACAGTGCACACGCACACACACACACACACACACACACGCACACAGGTGTTCGCTTGAACAGGGTTTCTGTTATCCTGATAGCTGACAGGTTAGGACAGGTTGGTATGCGAACTAGCCAATCAGTGTGGGCGCATGTATGTGCACATTTATTTGTTTGATGCAGGCTGATGGAGGGCTCTCATACACTCGCTTTATTGTCTTGACATCGATCAGCCCAGCATGCACGTGTGTGTGATGTGTGTCTATGTCCTTGCATTGGTCGGAAATTACTTTGAGAGTCACAGGCTACACTCCCAACAGTCAATATCATCCAATATCACCTCAGTGGAACAACACAGGCTTGTGTTGTTATTGGCTGAAATGTGTTGCGGCCTCAGTGTCTAGCATGTCCCATTTTGGCACCATATGGTTTCCTATTAGAGATGTGGCCTGACTGTGGCCATCGGCACTCATTTACCGCAAGAAAGGTTAGGTTTTGGTTCACCGGTTTTGAGCGTGCACGCACTTTGAATCTCTGTGTTGCCGTGCGCGTTTGTTTACAAGGTGTCTAGCTGTGTGTGTCGGTACTGAGGAAGCTATTAATTAACGTTTATAGTGTTTGCTCAACAAAACGATGAAACGCAGGAAAATATAGCTGCCAGTGTGTGTCACGCTCATCTGCATTAGGTGTATTGTTTGTGCTGTTCTGTTTGCTGTCACAGTTACAGTGTGTTTTGTCTTTAATCTGATACTCTCCTACTTTTGCGCATTGAGTTGTTCTTTTTTTTGTTTCTCGTTCATTTGCTTTATTCGTTCATTTTGTCCGTTAGTTTAATTTGTTAACATGTTTCTTTCTTTCTTTCTGTCTTTCTGTCTTTCACCTCCTAACACCATGTCTGTCCTCTCACCTCTTACTTTGAAGCGGTGGCGTGGAGGGAGAGCTAATGACCTGAGCCTGGCTGAAATGTCAGACCAAATGTTAAGTCAACATGATCATCCGGCCTGTCCACGCTGATGAATTATGAATTGGGTACACCTGAATAGCGATTGGGGCAAGCTGTTGGGAGACGACCCCACAGTCAAACCAGCCACTATTAGTACACTGTATACATGTATTTGCTGTTGTTAAATTACCAAAAACAGTTTAGCTGTACAGTACATAAATGGTTTTGTAGATAGTGAATGTGTTGCTTGTTCTCCACTAGGTGCACGGCTAGACATTGCTTATTGGACCTTTATGTGCATGCCTTTGTTGTAACAAGGCAAGGTTATAATCCATGGCCATTCAGGTTGAACACATATGAAATATGAGCTGAGCATAACATTTAGGCAACAAAGTAACCTGACTAAGCTGATCAAGTTAAACAGCAAATATTTGTACAGTCTATTTGTGGTCACTGAGAGAGAGTATACTTTCTCCCATGTTCTCATTGGTCCCACATTCCAGTTCAGTCCAGGATAGAAACCACTGAGACAAGATCAAAGACACTCAACAATGCAATATTGCAATAGCATAGCGATTTCAAAGCTGTCTTTTGGACTCTGCATAACCATGGCCTCCTGACGAACCCATTGAAAACAAGGCTACACTAACTGTTAAACAGACAGCAGGTTCAATGCAGCGAGTTCAAGGTAAGTCTAAGATGGCATTCTGTGAGGGTGCATATGAGATTCACTCCCCAATTAATAGACCTTGAAATGGTTATGATAAACCTATTACCATAAACATTAAAATGTATATTTAAACACATCTTGTTTAGAAATTGCCATATGCACTTCCATTTAGTATTGTATATAGCTTACACATATTTAATTTAACACACCACATGTATGCTAGTAGATAATGAGCTAACACCATCACTGTGCAGTCTGTCTGGGTGGTTAAGAAAAACATTCTTCTGTGCATCTATCTGCCCATCACTGCTATTTGTTCAATGCCCCCATTGAAAAGAATAGACAAAAGAAAGTTGCTTGAAAGGCGTGGACAGTATAGAGTAGATTTGATAACTCAATGAAAAGCATCTTTTGGGCAGCAGGTTCTTACTGGCTGTGTTCCTGAAAGGCGTACTGGGAGGTCTAAACTGTATTAGTAGAGGTAGGGCCTCTTGTGTTCTGCTCAACTGGAAAAACCGCAGGACAAAGAGCCACACTGCCTAATCCCTGCTCGGCAAAACAAAAGAGAAAGCTGCTTGCTTTATCAAAACTACAAGGCATTCTGGGGCCATGTGCATACGTGGCGTGCATGTACACTGGTGCTCCACAAATGTAAACCTTTTTTCTTTTCCTCTATTGCAGCTGTGTCCGTACAGTGCCAAGAACATTTTTTATTCAATATTTGATGAAGTGCCGGCCAAGCTGTTAAAACCAATGTTGGAATGTGTTTGGATCTCGCCCCTTATCCTGCATGGGCTATTCCTGGCTTTGTTCTCTCTCAATTGCAGTAAGATTTTCTACACATGTAAATAACCTTCTCTTAGGGGGAAATTGGATCTGTCAAAATTGCTTTTGCTCACTGTTGAAGCGGGATCTTTCATTTGATGATGGATTTGATCCACTCACCACTTCCACTTGCTTGTTTTTGCAGCACTCTGCAGTGGGTAGGTGAATTAATGTGTTGAGAAAAGGCTGTTGTGGTCTCATCTGAAGTGCCTCCAATCGTGTTTTTCTATGCAGATGACTTACTCTTATTCGCATAAAGACGTACCTCTGAAAGACGGATTGTCTCTGTCTTTTATTAAAGAGATAGTAATGCCGCTAGATGTAAAAAGGAACTGACAGGTACACTGTAAATGTCTTTTGGCCATCTCAGATATGTGCTTAGCTGTATTCATACCGCCCAGCCCTGAGAATAATATGTCAGCTTATCTGACTTATTAACTGTTACAGTACGGTTTAGTGTGTTGCTGCGCTATCAGCCAACGGAGGTCCCAGAAGAGCATGCAAAACATGTTGTGTGTGTGTGTGTGCGTGTCCGTGTGTGCATGTGCATGTGCGTGTGCGCGCGTGTGTGCGTGCGCGCAGGCTGCTGTGTGGCGGGTGAGAGAGGGCGAGGACGCTCCTATTGTCTTGGCTGTCACGGCTGGGCAGCCGCAGACCCCTTCAGAGGCCCAAAGGGCCCAAGAGGCCAGGCCCCAGCAGTGTGTCCACAGGCCCCCAGGCCGTGAGAACCCCGACTCTGGTCAATGATGCTGGGAGCCCTGGAGCAAACGCCTCGGCCATCTGGAGCAGGGAGCACGAAACCTTGACACCCACAGGACAGACACTATACACACCGTCTCTCTCTCTCTCTCTCTCTTTCTCTCTCTCTCTCATATACACACATCACACACACAAAGCGGCGGGTCAGCCACAGTGGAGGGAGGGGAGGAAAGCAGGAATAAGGGGAGGTTGTGAGACTATTTTCATTTGGGATCTTTGTGTGTTGAAAAAAAATGACCGTCCGACTATCTTGACTTTTGTTGGCTACTTCCTCTGATCTGCTGCCTGTCAACCCTTCCCCTCCCCCACGCTCACCCTGGAGACCGTTCTCAAGCGGAGAGCAGCTAGCCGCGGCTGAGTATTGGCGCTAGCAGGCTTGCTGACGTTTTTTAGCTGCGTTTTCCATCTGAGGCGATTAGCATATATCGCCCACACAGGCCGTGTTGACCTTCACTCTGGCAAACACTTGTCAATATGCCAACCATAATTACCTGCTCTCTTCCCAAACACCAACGTGTTTCATCCACCTGAAACGCAGGCATATTAAACACCTTTGTAGCCATAAGACTACACGTTTCACGGCATATTAGATTTGGCGATGTAAGCTGGGGGGCTATGTGACATGGCCTGTGGAACAAGTGTACGCTTTAGTAAAATATATAGTAGTGTTTACTGTGTGCCACGCAGCGTGGTCGGAAGATAGTTTGCCATATGCAAGTGTGTGAATTAGATTTTCTAGAGCCTTCTGACCATTTTCAATATGTACAAGTCCAGACATAAGACCATCCTCTTTCACACAAAACTGTTATTCTGTGAGGGTAGAGGGCAGGGTTGGTTTTGGTTTGAAATGTCACATCCTGGCAAGAAAAAAAAGTGTCATATATTTTTGATTGGGATTGTATAAGTTTATATGCTTTTTTTCTGTGTACTTGCTAGTGCTGCCTAATAATAAGCGTAGAGGTCAGAGAAAAAAGTCTTCTCTCTGTCCCTCCCCCTCTCTCCTCTCTTTCCCCCATTATTCCCCCCCCCCCCCCCATCTCCTTCATCACAGACTGCCCTCTCTGCTTGAGTGCTTGAGCGCGCTCAGTTCGGTGATCAAAGTCTTCCTCCGTCTTCTCTCCTCCGTTGCCCCTGGCGCTCTGCGAATTCTGTGTGCATGCCTTTGTGTGTGTGTGTGAGACACCATGTGCACGTTTTCACGTGCCAGTAAGCAGTATGAGCCCTGCTACCAAATACCTCGGTGGTGTCAAGAGTCTCTCTATCTCTTTTTTAGTTTTTTTTTAGTTTGTTTCACTCGTGCCCTGCTTGTGTCTCTTGCATCAGCTGCAGCCCCTCCCCCCACCTGCTAGACAGTGCACACGCACACACACGCACACACATACATGTTCACAGAATGACGGTTATTCATTGTGACACGTATCACTTCTCTCTCGTCTTTAGCATTTATGCATTGTTGATTTCAGAAACTCCTGCTGTCTGTCGCAATGGTTTAATCAAAACACATTTGCCCAATGCTTGCTTCTCCATCTTTTTGTGTGTGTGTGTGTGCACTCTTGTGTCCATATAAAGGCTTGTATAAGTCTCCTGCATAGGTTTTCATGCTGTGGGCTGGCTACTGCTGAGAGCGGTATGAGTCACTGAATAGAAAGCGTTTGCGTCGCTCAGTGGAAAACCCGTAACCTCGCCTCTATATCGGGATGTCGACTTGGTTTTAGATCCCAAGGTCGCAGCGCTCATTGTGAGCGATTATTATAACTTCACAGTTCTCTTGACGGAAAAGAGCAAGCTCTACTAATGCGCTATGTATCATTGCGCAATTGGCTTGGTTTAAGGATATTTTAGGGCCCAATACCTGTCTCTGGACCAGTGTTCATGGATTGGGGAGTTCTTCTTTTTGACCCATATCCCCTCCAAAAACAAGTCATTCCTATGGGCGACAGTGGCGCAGTGAGTTGCGACAGGTGATCCATAAGTCACTGGGTCAATCCCAGCTAACTCCTCACCCAGTGTCGAGGTGTCCTTGAGCAAGACACCTAACTCTAACTGCTCCCGGTAGTTGGTCACACCTTGCATGGCAGCAATCACTATCGGTGTATGAATGTGTGTGCACCATATAAATGCAGTCCATTTACCATATACAGTTAAGGTGAGTGTGGTTGGCACAAGATATAAACCTCTTGTTGATACATTAATTGATACACAAACCAATTGTAAACATGCATGCACATTTTATGAGTGATAGTGAAACTATATTGAATATAACAGAAGAAAAAATATTATCCAACAATATTCCCAAAACAACTTGCAACTGCCCCTTCGAGAACCAAGTAATTATGCTGGTTAACACCAAATGCATGATGGCAGTGAAATTAATAATTATAGTCCATGCTGGTTACGTTTTGGTCGTGGAATCAAAAGTGTATTTCCCCAGTGTATTTCTTGAACAAGAAGCGAGCTGTGAAAATGAATGGATGCCAGTATACTGTACATCACTTCCACATTGTGTGTATACCTGGCCTTCAGCTAAGTATTATATTCATCCTCACTGCCTCCATAGCACTCTCCTCATCTTAGTTACTGCATGTCTCCCATGAACGTATTTACTGTGTCAACATCTCCATTGTGAAGCAGTTGACGACAGTAACAGGTGCCTGTCAACAGCCGGCCTGATCTCCAGTGCATTAAAGGCTCTTTTCTGTAGATGAGGATTAGTGTCGCCTGGCGTTGTTTGTTTGCTAATTCCATCTCCAAGGTATTTGCAGAAAATAGGAATGAATAATTGAATGCAGCTTCTAGTGGACGAAGCACGGTTATCAGTGAGTGGAGGGAGATTAATGAGGAGGGGCCAGAACACCACGTGAATTGAAACACTGAAATAGCCTTTCTCAGACATGCAAAGAGACGCCAAGTTGGTAAACACAAATTGAATATGCATTGTTTCACTGGTGTGTGTGTGCGTGTGAGTGTGTGTGTGTGTTGAAGGGAGTTGGTGGAAATGTGAAAAGTGTCTAAGCATGAGGTTTTGGAATTAAGACATTCAATCTGACATCTATAGAGTATACATTTAAATAAATTTACATATTCTTTAATTTGATGAATCTGGCCTGAATCCATTTTCATAAAATCAAACCTAAATACTGGCAAGGTGATGAATACCACAATATCAACATTTCCCACTGGAAAATGCATGGAGAAAATGTGGGATTTAAATAAATAATAATTTTCTTTGGAGATAGAATACACATGCTATTTTTATTAAATATTACATGTAAATGTATTGTGATGTGACTACCAGCTGGGCCACATTCTTCAGTAGAATTGGTAAATTACCTCACAAAAGGTTGTCAGCTATTGCTTACATGTGCTATCTTAATATTTTACAAACTCAACTCACCGCAGTAGCTGGCGCTTTACATTTCTATGTCTAGTACATGTTTTTAGAAAAACACATCACTGAAGATGGAGAACTAAAAGATAAAAAGCTGAAACTAACAATACAAGCCCTTTCAAAAGCTCTTCTTGGGATGTTACAAAAAAAATTTAGTATGCAAAAACATGAACATTTACTGCCTTGAACAAACTGCCTTGTTTGTTAAGAAGTGAATGGCACAGGAAGTGCCCCAACAGTAAGTCCAAATACTCCGTTCTGATCATATACATTAGTAATCTGTGTTCCTAGCCCATGTTCCCCGCAAACTCTTAACAGCTTTTAGCTGTCTGCAGCTTTTGTGAGCTCTACTGTAGGTGAAGAGTATTTGCATCAGTGTGGCATTCATGGAACGTTAATAATTATTTTAGAGGTGGATGTAGATGTTTGGTAATGGCCCTTAATGGAAAATATGCAAGACAGGTGTTTTGGTTGCAGTACTAGTGTTGGCCACCATAAAAGTCTGGGAGTCATCCTGCCTGAAAATCGTAATACATGTTGAATCCTGAATAGTCTCACAGAGCCAGCCTAAAGTATTACTTCCCGAAAGTCAGAGAGTCCCATGTCGACCTTACGAGGCGTTATGCATCAGACGTTCAGCACAGAGTTGCAGAAGAGGCTGAGACTAAATCCCGACAGGCCTGTATCTCAGCAGTGGCTGAGACATGTTACAACAGACATGTTATCTGACCTCAGTGGACACTCTAGAGTTGCTGGCGGTTAATGTTTTGCTACTACCTTCACTATATTCCGTTATCCCTTAATCCTAACTTGCTATCAGTCATCCGATATTTCAACCTCCAGGTACTCATACACAGAGAGAGAGAGAGAGGTGACTCACAACGCTTTTCAGACTGCAGACACCACACCACGCATTAGGAGACCCTTATAATCTAGAACATTCGACACTTGTATGCTTTGTTTGTTGTGTGCACAGTCCTTTTATCTCTGATGGCCACTGCATTAAGTGCGAACAGATACACTGTGAAGAGCTATGTAAATGTGCTTTTAGCTGTCTGCAGCTTTGATGAGTCACCTCCAGAAAAAAATAAGAAATATAATGACACTCAACAAACAGAGGTAACAAAACTGAACTTGGTTAAGTCATTGCCTTAACTTTGTTATGTTCAGTTGAAACAAAAATGTATTCTCAACTCTCCACAAGGACCCAAGCTAGGAAACTACTAGGTTGTATTGACTCACAAATGTTTTTTTTTACAGTGCTGACTTTCAAAGAATGTTTTTCTTTTTTTTTTTTCTTGTCATCAGAGAGTGAAGATGCTGTTGTCTTGTAGGGCAAACCAGTAGGAGGGAGGGATTAGTATACGTGGCAACAGGTTGTCTCAGGTGGCTGTAAACATGCCTGAGGAACAGATCCATGCTGACCACTGGCATTGTGTACTGTATGTGTGTAACAGTGGTATCACCAGAGCACCTCACTCAAGGCAGACTTTTATCTACACCCATTTTTACCCTAGATTTCCTTAAAGGGAAACTCCATATTTCATTAAAAGCAGTGCCACTGAGCAGCTGAAAGACACTTGACCGAGTCGACAAAAAGATGTCTTTTCTGAATATGTAAGATAGATATAATATTTACAAATATAATTCAATGTATTTTTTGCTGATTTTTATTGCCAATTGAGGGAATAAAATAAGATTTCCACCTAATGGCTATTCATGATAGCTTTTCTATTTGTAGTTTTTATAATATTTTGTATGCAGTAGGTGGAAAAGACCAGCAATGGCCAGCACACAGTAAGCCAAATCTGGCGTAGTAATTAGTGCATGCCTTCTAAGGCGCGTTACCACTGCTGGTACCAGCTCAACTTGCCTTTTTTACTTTTCCATTAGGCAGAAGTTGGGATAGCTCTGGTACCAGGTACTTTTTCTAGTACCTGCTTTGTCCAGGTTTCAGGTGAGCTGAGGCTGTGCCAAAATATGAAACATTGCAGACTACTGATTAGATTAAATCGCCGTGGCGTGGGAAATATTTCTGAACAAAGTGATAACAAATAATCTACGTACGGGGGAAGAGAGATGAGAGAGCACCCGGGATTTAAGCACAGCGGCCGGTGACACTGCCCACCACCCATATGCATAATATGTTCCCTCATAACATGCTGCCGCTGACATGCCACTTAATGGACAGTAAATAGGCCACTATATGATGAATAACCAAAAAAAATTCATTCACAAACTCAATCTTAAAGCGCTTAAAAGTTTACGTTCGCAATGTCCGCCGGGTCGCACACTTCATCTACTGTAGTCAGATGGTGTACTATGCTGATTGGTATTGCGTACATGTTAGTAAGATACATATGTCAATATGGACATGCTACACGTTGTTAGAACAGTATACACAATTCAGTCATTCATTAAATTATAGTTTACAATTATTACCTTTAGATTACTTTACGCATAAACATTGTTCTTTGAAATGCCATCCAAAGCAATATAATACATTGGCACACCAAATCTGTCTATTTTTGTGACCGTTTATGTTGCACTGGGGATCAGATTAAGGTAGGACTTTATTTAAATGATTGATTAGGCCTGTCACAATAAAAATTTTTGTTGGCCAAATAATTGACCCGGAAATAATTGCAATAAACTAAATTATTGTCATTTAAAAAAAAGACAAGGGTGGAATGACTGACTATACTGTATATAGGTCTAATCCAAGGAGTCAACAAGGGAAGCAGGAAGAAGTATAACTGAAACACGGGAAACATGTTATATTCAAAACAAGCATTCAACACACTGTTGTGGTAAAGGTTGGTTGTGAATTATGTATGTAGACGACATGATGTGCCCTACACCAGCGACCATGATTTTGTCCAGACGGAGCAGTAACTTAATCCCGTATTTTAGAATGAAAGTGACGCACGCAGTTCATATGTTTGGGAGTTCATAGGCTATGTGGGTAAGTAGCGTGCCTTCTAAAGCGAACAAAATTTTTATCATAAAGAAATAGCACAATGTCAACTTACTATAGTCATTTCAGGTTTGCAGTGACCTATTCAATTTCTGTAGACTGGTAGACATTATAACCAGCAGCAAAATGATAGAGGTGAATGTTTGTGGCGAATGTTTGCTGTGACCTTGAATGTTTAACTTTTTGTGTAAACATTCCAAACATATTAGATTGAAACTGTCACCCTTCGTCCAGCATCAATGTGTGTTCGTTGAGAACTACCTGCTCAAAAAGTTGGCTGCGAACTCAAGCAAACGGAAAAATGTTTGCCAATTCTAAATGCACCTCTATTCCTCTATTATCGTGTGACATTATTTGTTGTGATTGGTTACACCAGCTTCATTGCTTGGCAAAGTAGGTAGGCTACAAACCTTGGAGCGAATAAAACAAATGCCATATTTTTTTCATTTATTCTTCTGAATGTACAGTAGTTGGTTGTAATTATGCAGTCGTTGGGAAAAACACCTTTACCTAAACAATACAATACCCATTGGCCTTGAGGAACAGGTATTAGCTGTCGCTGTAGCTCTCTGTGTGTGTGTGTGTGTGTGTGCGTGTGTGAGAGAGAGAGAGAAACGAGCACAGTAGAGAAGAGCACAGGAGCAGCGCAGGACTTAAGACATAAGTTCATAAGGTCTTATGTCAGCAACATGCTGATAAATAATATATTATCGCAGAAATAGAAAACAGAAAAATGATCGAGGTCATTTCCATATATCGCACGATAAGGCGATATAGTAATTATTGTGACAGGCCTATTATTAGAGTAATTGACGTTAATGAAAGGTTAATAAGAGAACATCCTATTGTTTTATACATTTTTTATTTATGCTAACTTCACTTTTATATTTGAAAGTAGTCCTAGAAGTAATCATCTTATTTTTTTAAATACTGTACCTGTAATCTGATTCCACTATTTTAGCTGGTACAGTAACTGTAATGGGGTACAGTAACTGTAATGGATTACAATTACTGTTTTTTGTAATCAGATTACAAGTAACTAATTACACGTAATCACTTGCTTCCCAACTCTGTCTGACGCTGATATGACATTTTTGTCAATATGGACATGCTTCACATTGTTAGAACAGTTAGATTAGGCCTATCCACAATTCAATCATTCAGTTAGCCTAGAAAACTAGCAGCAAAGTATGGACGCTGATTCAGGACATACCAGTTGGCCCATGTAAACAAAAAAAACAAAAAAACTTTGAAGCAACCATGAACTCAGAAAATGTGTCCAAATCTGCAAATTCCTTGTTTTTATTCCTTTAGTCCATAAGGGTCCATCAATCAAAATAACCAAACCGTTTTTTTCATACATATTACTCCAAGTTGTGAATAGCTTCACGTGTCCATTAGGTCTGCTCACTGTGTTCAATGGAAGTGCCACGGGATCCTCTGGATAGTCTTGACTAATCAGTTTGATACGGTTTGAGACGCAACCTGAAGATAGCAGATTGATTGGTTAATCTTACCATTTTACCAAAAGTTAAAGGTGCTTTTATTGTCACACATACATGTAGCAAAATTCATCCTCTGAATTTAACCCATCCCTCAAGGGAGCAGTGGACAGCCACTGTGCAGTGCCCAGGGACCAACTCCAGATTGGAGCCAGTGTCACTGGTCAGATGGCACTGACTGGAGAGTGAATCTGACATGTTTTTGATAGTGGGGAAAACCAGAGTAGTAGACACAGGGAGAACATGCTAACTTCCCGGGACCTTCTTGCTGTGAGGCCACAGTGCTATCTGCTGGGCCACCATGTGGCCCACAAGGGATCTAAATTCAGTTCAAACTCCTCACTTCAATAGGAATGCAATATCGTGTTTCACCACAAATTCGCCATTCACTGTTTCACTCATCGTAGGATATGAGAAGCGAAGAAGAGAGATCACACTAATTATGTGCTGTTCCTCTGAAGAAACAGCAAATAAATAAATACCAAAATAAATACCAAAATTGTTATGATAAAAATGCAACTACAGACTGAAAAAACAGGGAAGCTTGGCATCATTTTCCACTGTACAACTACTGAAGCGGCCACAACTTTTTATTTACCTTTAATTAAATGGCAAAACGTACAGATATGCCATTTTAAAATGACCGATATTTCCGTTGCGTTGCAGTAGACATTTCTGCAGTAACTCTCTTCGTGACGCAATACGGGTTGAGGCAAAATCTAAAATGTCCGGCAATGCTGAACTCATCCACCAGGTGGC
>JAODUH010000013.1:3008305-3028526 GCA_027564835.1 Typhlichthys subterraneus | reverse complement strand
CCGGAAGATCGAGAGCTTTGCCTTCCGGCTCAGCTCTCTTTTCGTCACAACGGTGCGGTAAAGTGATTGCAATACCGATCCCGCTGCTCCGCCAAGCCAATATATGTTTTGTAATATTTCGCAGGCAAAACTGTATAGTCTGTAAATCAACCAAATCACCTTTTTTGTCACACCATAGTATATGATAAAATAATGCAAATGTTCTGCACAAAAAGTCTTAGGTTTAATTTAATATGAACAGCAAAACAGCATGTTGAAGGAATTTAATTGTTTTGTGCATCTCACCATACAGAATATGTCCATATCCCATCTAGATGGGAATGGAGGAGACTTCTTTGTTTCTTGTCTTCATACCTGTAAATGAAAAATAGATATTGACCGCCATACTACCTATGTAATCATTAATATAGGAGTTTTTACATATGTTAACTTGACCATCTTCACAATATTATTATGGAACCTAGACTTTTGCTCTTCCCTTTACAGTAGGTTTCTGTCCTGTTTGAACTGGCATGATCTATTTGCCTTCTCCTCCGTTCCTTGAGGAATTCTTCCCCGAATGTCTTCTCCATGCCCTGCCTCATCTTTAAAAACTTAAAAAAATGTATTTATTAAATGTGTTCCTGATAAATATTTATTTTAAATAAAGTTTATGTATACATGGTGTAACTTGGAAAACCCTGTCCTGTTTTTTCAGTTAAAATAATCTCTTGGTTTATTAAAAAATTTAGAGCTAATACATGAAGACATTAAAAGACAAAACTCAACTTTTTACTTTGCAACTGAATCCAGAGATGCAATTTCTGCATGAGCACGGACCTTTTCACCATTGTGTCCAAATTATTGCGATTCAAAATGTAGATTAGCCTATTCTGTAGTGCAGGCCTATTCAATTGGCGGCCCGCGGGCCAAATGCGGTCCACCTACTGCCCCCATGTGGCCCATGAGGAGATTGCACTCTTGGCCATTATACATTAGCTCAATATACTGTATAACCACTATACGAATCAAGTCAATATATTACTGTGAATTAGTTATTATTAACTGTTCTACAGACATCATGACATAGCCTGTTTGTAAATGTAATGTAGTAGTCCAGACCTAAAAATAAATGTGATGAAATTAGTCTAAGTGCACATATTAGTGAGGATAATAGTTGGATATGGTACTAGTCACATTTGAACCCATACCGGTAGGATTACCTGGAATTTGGTACCAATAGTCTACCCAACGTTTTTGTCTTTACTTGACAAATATTTCAGTTGTAGAATACCGCATTGCAAACTGACACAGGCCTGACCGCTATTTGGTTGCGCAAAAGCCAATATGCCAGAGAGACTTGGAATAAGCGGCATCCTATAATTCTATAGAAAACCTTCACCATTGACTTGACACATTGAACATTAACCAAGCTGCAGGGTGGATGCTCTCATTGTCTTGCTCTCGTAGACGCTCGTGTAAATAAATGCGGAAAATATGTAGCTCGCCTACAGTTTCTCTTGTTATAATCTGGCCATTTGTAATTGAACAGCCCTGCTGTAGTGTCACACAACATACTGTATGACACCCATTAGATCAGGGGTGGGCAATTATTTTTACTTGAGGCCACATTGAAAATGGCAGAGAACTTCGGGGTCCACAATACTTTGTTAACCAACATGTAAAACATTTTCAAATAAAAAAACAAAACCCCTAACTTGGTTATGCATATATAGGCTATTCCTACAGTATGCACCATTTTCATAATCAAATATAACATTTTGCTTTAACTATGTTATTTTTTTATGCAGCAGTTAATAAAGTAACATTCTGCAGAGCTCATCAAGTAATTTTATGTTGTATTATTTTTCAAATGTTTTATGTACCGGGCGGGCCGGGTACAATGTCTCAAAGGGCCGCATCCGGCCCCCGGGCCTGACTTTGCTCAGGCCTGCATTAGATGGATACAATCTGTTTGGTCAGTGATCACTTTATCTTTATCTTTAATCATTTAAACTGTGTGTCCACTGAAATCACAAAATACTTCTAAACAAGAAAATAATAATATATGTGTGTTAAATTATGTGTGCATTCAGATATTAGTAGGGACACACATGATCCATGCAGTCACCTTGACAACTTGGATGTTTAGTACTGATTTTAACAAATGTGCTGACTACAACTCTGGCATACTGTACCAATAAATAAACTTACCAATAAATAAACCTACCTATAAACTTAGCAATAAATAACAGAGGAACAAAATAAACAGTTTAAAAGCAGACCAATTATTTTATGACACTACGGACAGATATTATTATGTTGCATCATCCATCCATGTGTAGAATTCTGCCTTTAGTTGTTATAGTTGGAAGGTACAAATTTGTGAAATCATATTTCTTCATGGTACATGCATTGTCACAGTAGATACCCTTGTGTTGTTGTGTTGATAAGAATATATTTGGATATGGCTGAGGTGATCAGACTATCTCATTTGAGAAAAGGTGAGTTGAGGTCACTTCCTGGTCAGGAGAAAAACAGGATAATCGTTGCAGGGGAAACTATTTATACCTGTCTATAGGGTTTAAACGCTCAACATAATGCTGTAGCCCTCTCTCATCATATATTTTGCTTGCATCCCTCCGTGATCTCTTGCACTAGGTCTACAGCAGGATAAGCAGCATTTTCTTATAATGTACCACTGATTGAAAATGCTGCGAGACACATTTTTGAGGATTTCAAATGATGGGTATTCATCGCATTCATTCCTATTTCTGGAAGTTGAAAATGAAACATTTGACTTGTACAGAAGTAATCTCCAACGCAGATGCTACTGTGCAGATTGCATTTGGAATTATGCATTTTTAAAGTATAAATATGTGTACACACCTTGTGCTAAGAGGAAACTGTCTGTACCTGCTTTGGTAAGAGGTTCAGATCATAATCCAGATGCTACTTGTGGAAAAATGGGTGGATTATATACTTTTAATACATTTAAACAAAACAGGCTACAGAATAGAGTAACAGACCACAGGCAATTTCACTGCTGACATATACTGTATGTAGCAGGTAATTATTGTACACACTAGGTGATCATTTGGGCTGGGGTCCAATTGAGCAGCAGCAGTAGTGTCCGAAGCAGGCTGTCGACCCAGCAAAAGACAGAGAGCGTTTTTTAAAAGTTTTTTTTTGTTCTTGTTCTTTCCTTCACATTGCCAACTCCAGCTGTCACACAGAAGGACAATAGGGAAGGGGGGGGTGGCTGTCTTTGAATAGAAAAAATAAACTGAAGTGCCCCCCCCCCCATCTACGACTTGTCATCTGCATTTGACAGGACCCCCCTACTCCCCTTTTTAACGCCTCCTTTTAGTTTCCCCCCTTTCTCCTTTTCTGTCCCTTTCCTCTATAATCTCTCTCTCTCTCTCTCTCTCTCTCTCTCTCTCTCTTTCTCTCTCTCCCTGCTAAGTGCAGCTGTTGCTCTGTAGGATAATTTTACCCTCACGCCTTGGTTGCTAATTAGGATAGCATTTTGGGTCGGCTTTTTATCTTGAAAACTTTTAAAACTTCCCATTTACCCCTTGCTTCGTTTTATCTTTTTAGGCTATCATTTAAAAAAAACGACAGTATGTTTGGCTTGAGGGTGGTCATTTTCATGCATACTACAATGCATTCATATAGTTTACAACCACTGCAACTGTATTGCAGGTTCATACAATGATGTTCGCTTCAGCTTTGGTTGCAATAGCCTCATGCTGAAGAATGGACTGCTCCATCTCACTCATTCTGTTCACAGAACTGAATCCATGGGAGAGAGCGCAGAGGAATAGGCGAGCCTGAGAAAACAGCAATTCACACACCAAACAGAGACCCCTAGTAGCTCAACAAATGAGTGACTAGCCCTATGGCCATTCATATCGCCCCTTAGCCCACAAGCCTATTAGCCAAGCATCACTCCTTGAACATTCACTGTCGACAACATGTGGAGGTATCGCTATAGCAACCAGTGGATATGACATGTGCAACGGACGGGGGGACTCCAGAGCGGTTGAATATAAGGAGGGGCTCAGCCTTAAACTAAATGATCACAAAAAAAAAGAAAACGTCAACCCACCCCCCATCTCTTTTCATTGGCACAGAGGCGCTGAAAGGACTCGCTAGTAGGGCTTCTTGCACATTCTTCAGAGGCTCGGAAAATCAGGCGGGCATATCCTACATTCTCCTTTTTTCTATTCCCTCCGACTCTCCCTTTTCTCTTTTCTTCGTCTCCGTGTTGAAGCCGCGGTCTTTTGTGGCGTGCGAGGCGTCCGGGAGCCTGGCTGGGGAACTTTTTGGAGGACGGCGTCGAGTGTTCACCGACGGCGTACGCACGCTGCTCGCAGTCGCTGCGGGCGTCACTTGCAAAGAACGCTCTCTGGAATAGCAGATCTGGCTTGTGGTTACCTCGAAATACCTACGCGCCCGGTGTTACGACATGGACTTTGGTAATTATAGTGCACGCACGTTTTTACTGTCGTTTCTGTTTTTTTGTTTGTTTGTTTGTTTTTTGCAGTGTGTAGACAACTGAGCAAATGCGCCTTGTGCAGCTGGATTTAATAGTTAAGTATTGTACAGTGCATGTAGGCTATAGACTTTTCAGTATATTTTTTGTAGAGCATATTGCATTATATGGTAGGTTACCGTAGAATGTTAAATTAGCTATTCTTAATTAATGGAGCAACGCTTTCTTTAAAAGTAGCCTTGTATGTGCATCTTGACAAGGTATCTTAATGTATCGACTAAGACGTATTCAAAGTCTATTTTAATACACATCAAAATTGCATGCCTACTTAAAGAATAAATTGGTTAGATTTGCATTTGGTTGGTTGGATGCAAAGTTTTCGTTCAGGTTTCATTCACTGGCCGACATCTGGACCATGCACTTTGAATTTATATTAGGATAACGTAAACCCTTTTTGAATTAGGGTTACGTTTATTATGGAATTTCGCATATAGTTTAAACAAGAACATAAAGAAAACAGATTAATATAAGTTTCAGATTTGTGCTTTCAGTGTATTTAGAGTGTGGGTTGACCAATAATAATTAATTAGATTTTAGTTAAGGTTTGCATATAAGGTTATCATTATGGGAATATGTTAGGCTACCATTTTTTTTTCTTTATAATTATTAAGACTGGAGAAAAATAAACAATACCATTTCAATTCATGATAAAGTTGCTTTCTTTGTGTATATCCTACAGTATTTACAAACTTTAAAATATATTTCGCATCACACCTTAAGCGTCTACAGTAGAATATGCTATTTTTAATAGGTGAAGAAAATATGTTATTTCAGTTTCGGGATTTTCACTTGAGCAGTCCTTTTCATCAGCCACTGTGTGATCTTGTTATTTGCTGACATATAATCTGCAATGTGACCATCACATTCGACATTATTTGGTTGATATTTTGTGTTTCGAAGGCTTGGTGTTTGTAGGCTATTGTCTAACATTCCCCCCGGCTTCTTAAAGTTATTGTATTGTGAGTATATGGATAGCCAGTTGCCCTGTGGTACCTTTCTGCCTGACCTTTATGCTCTCATTTAAATAATCCAGGGCACCAAAAATCCATCTGCCCTTTGTCTTCCCTGAGATTGGCAAATCCACCCGACAGAGGCAAGATGAATAGAAAGCACCAAAGAGGGGGAAAGTCTGTTAGACAGAGTAAGGCAAAATCTGAACTGCAGTTTGCAGTGGTTATAGCCTTGTGGAAGTGTTAAGATGTAGACTTTAAACAATTTACTGGGTGGTAAAATTATTATTATTATTATTTTTAAGTAATATCTGTGTGTGCCGCATTTTCTTTTTATTAATCTGACTGTGATGAATAGGCCTTATTGGATGTCATTTTTTTGTGTGATAATGCTTCTAATAATTGTATTTGTGTACAATTTAATTTCATGGATGAAATGTTGCATATATACAATAACCATTTTATAATTTATTTTTGTGTGAAGTGCGTTTTTTCCAGTTTTTAGAATGTTTTAAATTACTTGCATACTCTCTCCCATGTGAGTTTAAAATGTCCAAGTCCAATTATACTATTTCAAATAAGATAACCATAATATTCTAAAGGCATCTGCGGGAGTTCTCAAGGAATCTCTTCTTGTTACTTTTTTCTCAAAATTTCTTCCACACGCATGTTTCTCTCTCTATTTCTGACTACAAGTTTCTCATAGCAACATAAATTAAAATTCAAAGCAATCCTACGTTGTTTTGATTTCTGCCTTTTAGTGATACTTTTGTACTTTGAGATATTTTACCTCATTTGGATTTACTCCTATAAAGTGGACGCAGCTGCTTTGCCTTTCTGATTAATATTGCAGAGCAGCAAGGTTTTTGTGAGGAACATTCGGTGTCTCCCCTGTACCTCAGCAAAGGGAAGGCAAGTTGTAAAGAGACTGAAGCTGGTTGTTTCAGATGCATGGGTCCATCAACTACACCACCAGCGTAGGCTGTAACTACACAATGATTTTTCATCAGAAATAGTTATCCCCATGCGTAGGGGAAATAGCGTGGGTGCCATATGTGGCATTATGATGATACCTCTGAGATATGTTATATTTGCAATCTCAGACCAGAGCACTGTGGTAATTAAGAGCCAAATGTTGTGTTCATTTTATAAAGGTCAGCGCTAAATGTAATCACTTGATTTTAGGAGACAGAAGGTGGAATACTTGATACGGGGCTATTGCTTCTTATTGTTACAAGTCTGATGGTAGAATAAATAGTTAGCCAGATGCTATTCCTTAGCTGGACCATGAGACCCTCCAGCTAAATGTCAGAGCCCTGCTCATTATTTCAGTTGTTATTTGATTCACTTTGCTCATCAATCTTTCAATATTGAGTACAGGAAATTAGACCCCAGGAGGTGTTCTGATATTATCATAATGCATTTATATAATTAATACATTTTTAAAAAATGTCTCACTATACTGTAATTAATATATAAGATGCTCACAATGCGCTTATGAGATCAATATTCAGAAATGTGTGAGAATAGTTATGAGAATATATATCTTATATAGAAAAAAAGACATATCATTTTGCTAGCATTTTGTTTGAGAGTAAATATATATCTTGTCTCTTTTGAAATCAACAAACAATTTATTTTAGATAGTTTGGTTGCACCAAATTATTGCTGCAATATTTTCTGTTGCGTGTATGTGAGCCCCCAATGGAACTATTTATATTATATAGTGAATGGCCACGAATCGGCTAATTAAGAACTCGCAGTGCAGTTCTTCAGCAGGCAGGCCCTTTCGTCTTATATGAACTGCACCCTCTTAAACGGTAATGGTCTTATGCACATTACAGATGTGACTCGCCATACGCACTTTGGAGGGTGTTTGAGACAATAGACACTACCAAACCTTTTTTATGTATATGCCATTAATCGTTCAGCAGGGTCAGAAAATCTGAAAAGGTTTTTTTTTTTTTTTTGCCAACTGAATGTGGGAGTACCTGCCTGTCTCTGCAGCCTTGTTAGCTATTAGCTGGGTGGCTTGGGCCGAGGCCTAATCCATCCCGATGCAGGACCAGAGGAGCTAATTAACCACAAGCTTTTAGCATCCCAACCTCCTGTAGCTGCACAGCGCCAAGCAACCACCCCCAATGCCAAGACTAAATGGGGTTGTAAATATCTATAGTCGTGGAGCTTGTGCAGAACAGGGTTTAGTAATAGGGGGTTGACTGAGTCTGAATGGAGATTATAAAACTACCATTAGCGCTAATGAGTAGGGATGGTCAGGCAAGGGTGGTGGGTGGGGTATAGTTAGAAGTAGATAAGAAAGGGACCAACAAATATTATGCAATTAATTAAAAGCAAGAGACTGTTATCAGTCTTGTGGAAATTCAAAGCTTTCTCACTTGTGAAAAAATGAATGAACTGCAAAGATTTTTCAGTGTAGCTCGCACCTCGATTTACAGTTGTTTCCTATACCTATTACCTACCTTTAAATGCTGCATTCATCTGAAATGAAATGTCTTATGCATAGGCCTATATGTCGTGCGTGTGGAGTTGAATGAACATACAGTGCCGAATTGATATAAAAAAGGTGAAAATAAACCCTGCATCTTTTTTTGCGTTTGTTTATATCCTGATTCCAGGGGATATAAAGGGAAGTGTACACTTCCTTGGATGTTGTCTGACATGTTTCTGTGTGTGTGTGTTCTAGAGGGGCAGCCTGACCCACATCCCCATGGTGAAGGAGACCAGGGTGGAGTCGGGCCAGTTCCTGGCCCTCTCCATCGTGTGCATGCTCTTCATCCTGATGGTTCTGGCCGCTTCAGGCACCTTCTACTGCCTGCGGCAGAGATCCCATCTCCGCATAAAGGAAAAGCTCGCCAGCCTGGGGACTGACACCAGCACCGACACCACAGCAACCTATCAGGTTAGAGCCCCCCGCCCCCTTCCTTCGCCACCAGCCAATTAGCGAGCGTCACGCATAGACCGGGCACTCCTATTGGCGGAGCGGTCACAGCAATTGGACAGGGCTGCCATTTGGATAGGTTTACGTATATGTGTCGCCCACTGTGTGTGAGTGCGTGTGTGTGAGTGCGTGTGTGTGTGTGCATGTACTTTTGCGTTTGCGTGTGTGTGTGTGCGTGCGTGTGTGATTGTCTCGCAATTGTTCAGGTTCTGCCTGCTGTGGCTTTAGCAGGTGCAGCTTTAAGGCGTTTTGTCGTGCTTACGTCGGTTAAGTCCTGTATAATAGTTTCGCTTCAGAAGGCTCTGTCTTGGATTTTAAGAAGCATTTTAATACACCTCCCCCTCCTCCCCCCTTCTTCCCCGCCCCACCAATTTCCTGTTTGTAAGATACAGTAGTTACTCCACTATATGTGTGTTAGCATGTGCCCCTGTATCTGTGTGCATTTGTTTGCGGGTGTGCACACGCATATGAGTGGCACAAGTGTGTGCTTATGAGTGTGGTACATGAGAGAGGGCTGAGCGAGCAAAACACACACAGAGAGAGAGAGAGGGAGAGAGTGTGACCTATTCCCTGTGCTCCTCGGGCGGCCCGGGTCGTATTGATTTTATTCCCGCCAGGGCTCAGCTGGGCCCGGCATGCCACTCAGGACACATTTATCTGCATGTCGCGTTAACATTTTCAATATTTAATCAGGTTTGCACAGGGACACCTTCCCATAAAGCTGCCAGATGTGTGTGCAGTGCTATAATTGCAGGTGCACAGTGAAGAAGCTGCGTTTTAATTTGTTCTCCGTGTGTTTCAGAAATGTGTTTATCGATTCTTCATACAATAAGGATTAAGTGCAGCAGCGCTATCAATTGATTGTGTTAATAAAATCCCCCTATCTACCCTCAATATATTCATTATTATTTTGGACTACAGTAAAAATGTGAGGTTGTGTATTAGGCTTGAGATCAGAAGAACAATATTTTAAATGATATGATAATATGCTATCATAATATCGTGTTTAACAAGAGCAAGACCATATTCAGACAGCACTGTACACTGACAATACATGCTCATACAATATATGTACAATAATACTGTATATTCCAAGTGTCTTGTGCGGAATTCACTGTATTCACATGCAGGAATTATTTTATCCTGAATAATAGTGGAATACGTGTGCATTCACACCTAGTTGTTTTTCAGGCAATCTCGTGGGCAGCTATACTCTATTAAACACATCCAGTTGTTTTGAGAGAGATAGGAAGGGCAGTGTTAAACAATACAGGCAGCATTCTCCTGCCTTTGTCACACCCCCTTCAGGGTTGGGGATGGGGGGTATTATTCCCCCCCCCCCTTTCCTGCTCCTCCCTGGGACCCATGTGTTCCCTCCAAACCTTTCTGGTACTACGGACACCATCCTGGCTTCATCTGGGCCTCTTCCCAGGCTCCCAGAGAGGGGGGAGGAGGAGTTGTTGGGTGGACCGGGGCCACTGTTTCACGGCTCTAATGATTACAGTCGGCAAGAAGGGAAGCCGGCCCTGAGATCAGGGCATAGTGAATAGCGAGCCCCCGATCTCTGGAGGAAAACATCACTGTAATAGATCATGAAATAGCATATGCTGCTCTCAGAAAGGCATTTTTAACTGCCCTACCTATGCCTTGCTCTATTATTAATTTACTGTGAAAATTATTTTGTGTTTCTGACTGGCTCTGCCTCCCTAAAGCAAATACGAGGGGGTTTACTAATGTTGTGTGACGATAATAGAAATATTCACCCAGAGATAAGGGTGACAACATCTTATGAGGTACTCAGAAAAGGTGTGTGTGTGTGTGTGTGTGTGTGTGTGTGTGTGTGTGTGTGCGCGCACGCGCGCATGTAATCAAGCAGGAAACGTTTGATAAGATTCCACCCCTCACACAAAGAAATATATTTTTTCTTCCCTTCTTTCTTTTTCATTTTGTGAAAAAAAATAAAAAATTGAACAACTGTCTAGGTAGATAATGCCTAGACTCTGAATTTTAAATCATCTGTCACCGCAGAGAGGCATGATGGGAAAAAGTTGAGTCATTGAGAGAGAAGAGTAATCTTAAGGCAAGGGTGGGTTTAACTAAAACCTCACAGAAAAAGAGTTTTCAGTATCAATCAAAACGGTAAATTATGCTCTACTGTCAATGCTTTTTTATAGTCTCCATTGAGTCTATGTGGTGTCTACAATGGAAATCTCATTGAGATTGTGATTGATTCTCCTTGTGGGTTTCATCGCTGAAAAAAGAGATTCACCATATTTTTTTCACCATAAATGCTGCCACTGTGTTTGACTTTGTGAGTGCAGTGTGATTTCATTCAGAACACAGTGTTATGTTCACGTCTAAGAATCAGTTCCTCAACATTGAGTGCAATCGCTGTGTGTCAGCCAGATATTACACCTTGAATTTGTTCTGCAAACTGTGATTGTTCGTTTGACTACAGTATGTATTTCTTACGCAATTAGATCCATAATCTGCAGGGATAAGGCATTAATCTGCAGACAAGTAAGAAATGATGAACTCAAGTGAGATGAGACATTTCACAGTGTGCTTTAAAGTGTGAAGTAAGAAAATGTTTTATAGTTGAAATCAACTTATTTGAGTTGTTACAGACCAAAAAGTACTGTGTATACATACATCATAGCTATGTTTAAACCATGTACATAACATGTAATAGAGATTCAACTGTACGTAAATACATGAGCAGAGGCTTGGCTCAAGGCTCAAGGACCGCCTATCACATACGGTATAGATAATTTAGTTGCTGGGCCAACAATGTGTATGGCGGCCTATAGTGCCATGTATAAAAGAAGGCCATTAACTAAGCCATTAAAATAATGATTGAAATATTTATATATTTATAGCACAGGTTGTATTTATGCTAATGAACATTTCCCTACATTTACATTTTTGGAAGAAAATAAGTTTGGAGTTTTAAATTTAGAGGACCCCCTGTTGCACTTCTGAGGCCCTCCTGGGAGTCCTGCACCCCCTGTTGAAGACATGAGGTTTTGACTTTGAAGTACATGAGTAATGCGTACAGTGGGTGGTGGCTAGAGGACCTTTGACCTGTAGGGTTAGCATTGGCACAGCTACACAGACGCGAGTAGGGGTCATTAAAGTTGTTTTAGTAGTATAGTTGTCTTATTAGACCTTCGTGTATTATATTGAGATGAAATATAATGGCATATTTAATAAGTTTAGTTTAGTATTTTAATGTATTATTCAGTATAGTTTGCAGTTGAACCAATATTACGTACAATTAAAGTTGAATCTACGTAATGTCTTTCAATATAACTACTACTTCTATGTGTACCCCAGTACTGCATTAATAGGCGAGACCAGCTGCTACGACTTCACCACCTAGTTCCCCTTCCTTCCTTGACATTCCTAGGAGCTGTGCCGCCAGCGCATGGCTATCCGGGCATCGGAGCGCGTGGAGCGGCCGGAGACTCTGCGCCACTCGCGGCTCAACAGTGTGTCCTCCCAGTTCAGCGACGGGCCAGCCGCCAGTCCGTCGGCCCGCAGCAGCACCTCGTCCTGGTGCGAGGAACCAGTGCCGGCCAACATGGACATCTCCACTGGACACATGATCCTGGTGAGCAAAAGAGAAGAACGACACTATGGACGCATACGGCTAAGTAGGATTTCTGCCACACTGGCGGCCCCTCTGGTTGAGAGACACAACTGCACTCTGTATGTTTTTGAAAGCGGTCATGTATTAACATCTCAGCTGGCCATTTTACATAATAGCTTTAGTAGTTGTATCTGAGGCATAGCTTTGCCCATCGTGGCGAGACACAGACCAGTGTGTACTGAACACTTACCACAGTAACTCTCCAACTTGTACATAAATCACTTCCTCTTGTACACAAATCACTTCCTCTGACCACAGACACACATGGGGAATGGGCAAAACGGTTCCAGGGGGTG
Organism: Typhlichthys subterraneus; assembly: GCA_027564835.1. Taxonomy (NCBI): domain Eukaryota; kingdom Metazoa; phylum Chordata; class Actinopteri; order Percopsiformes; family Amblyopsidae; genus Typhlichthys; species Typhlichthys subterraneus. The sequence continues at coordinate 3,016,132 of JAODUH010000013.1, read as the reverse complement.
TTGTTGCTGGGGCTTAGGAAGACCCAATTTCAATACTAACAGCAATTAAAAGTTAATATTTTATCATTAAAAAGTTATCTTGTTCAGCTTTGCCCTCTGTTGTGAGAAGTATTGGAGTAGACGCGAGAAGGCAGTGAGATAGCAACTCGTACAGGATTGGTTAATATCCAGCGCCTTGGGGAGTTTTCACGGTTCCAATAAAGACATTCCCTGGTTGCATTTAATCAACCGCAGCGTTTGAACCCCATCTCACAGTTTAAAACCACCACCACTGTAATATGTTACTGTAGTACATGCTCTGCTACACTACCACTGCACACAATTCATATTATGTTACATCACTGTTGAGCAAATACTTGAGGTGGAAAGCCTGAATAGCAGAAGTACTATCTGAGGGTCATCTATTGTGCCAAGCCCTCTAATAACCATGACCTGTTTAGCTACAGTTTGTGGAGGATCTGTTTTAGTGATTTAGTGTGTGCATTTTAGTGTCTGCCTCTCGGGTCATAACAATAAGCCTGAGTATAGAATTTGCTTCAAAAGTCAAGTTATTTTTGTTTTACGTTTCCATCGCTCTTTCTGCCCACCCTATCTCGTTGCATGCTTTATCTCGCCTCTGTTCCCTCCATTTTTTATATTTTCTCTCTCTTTCTGTGTGTCACCCCCCCCCCTCTATGTTCCTGTGTTATTTCTCTTCTTTATTTGTCACATCCTCTGTCAACCCCCCTGTGCTGAGATCAATACTTTTTTCAAGTTGGGAGGGTGAAAGCATCTCAAAGATTAAATATCATTATGTGGCGTAACGTATACATTTCGTGAAGTCTCCCTTCGCGAAAGGCCTTTGGGGAACCGTCATGTCCGTAAACACACATACACACCCACACAAAATGGATTGTTTTAATTTTGCACAACTTTGGCTTCATTCATTTGAGACAAGCTTGATAAAAGAGACAGATAGATGCCTTGCAGTGTTTCCATTAATGGAGGCGGCATTCATCACCCCGCGCGTCCCAGCTTTTTATATTGGGTAGCCCATAATGAACGAGGGAGAATTTGAGTAATGCTTTGTATTGGTGGTAATAGATGGGTTTTGTTGCAGTCGTCAAGGCTTGTTTGAGAAGCCTCTTTTGAAAACACTAACAATAGAAATGCATTTAGCCCTACCATTACAAAGGGAGTGTGGCGTGACTCATTTCTTGGTTGCCACTGTTATTACCATCATTATTAGTATTACTATTATTATTAAAAGAAACAGTTTCTGTAAAGGTTCACCAGTGGAAGGTAAAAATGCATATGGACCCTTCATGTGATTGACAGGGAGACAAATCTATAGGAGGCCTTCTTTAAAATTCTATTGGCATCTCACATGAAGCCATGTGTGAGATTGCCTTGTTATCACTGATCTCAGACCTATATTTTCCCATCTCTCCTCTCGTCTCCTCTCATCTCTCGTGCTCTTTGGGGCTTGGGCCCGTGCAGAGGAGAGGATGATGAGTACCTGGGTCTCAAAAGCACGTATGCCGGGGGTCTTTTCTGAGGCGTGATTACCACCATGCAAACACACACACACACACACTTGCTCCAACAAGCATGCAGATATAGTGCGAGGGATTTTGTCGCAGGCCTCATCAAAATAAATAAACATAAAGTCAACATGATGCTCTCTGCTCACTGCTTCTACTAGGGGGGAAAAGGGGGCCTCACCAGTTCAGAGTGACGGGAACACCCATCTAAGTGAATAATGGGTGGAATGCATGTTGTACTGTCCCTATGGACTGTGCTGCTGAAGCTTTCAGCACCCTGGACAGTGCTTTACAGTTCCACTAGCATGTTGCTCAACATGCCCCTTCCCTGTAGCAGAAACGTTCCTGTTTTTACTCGGTTTTTAACCACCCCCAACCTTCCCCCTCCCACCAAAAAGGAGTATTGCTTAAGGCAGTATTTTTTTTTCTTTTTCTCTCTTTATTTTAATTAATTTATGCGTATTTTCTTATAAAAAATAAAAAGAAAGGAACACTTTTTCTCAGTTTATCATCTGGACCCGAATCTTTCCCCTTCCCAATCATGTTTCACAATGCAGCTATTGTTTATATGTTGTATTGCATAATGCTGTTGTGTAAATTGTAAACAGCTCACATGTGAAACACTAGGGCCTATATATTTACCAAAACAGAAATTATATGTTTTTTGTTTTATGTCTGGCACATACGACATGCTTATATAACATCAAACAAAATGTATCCATGCTAATGCGTCTCCCTATTCTGCGCAGACGACCCTGCTTGTGTTTATGGCGATGTACAGCAAACAGTACAAACTGTTTTCTCTATTGTTTATTCTAATGTGACAGCGGAGCTAGACACTAATGTGTTACCTGTATCCTCTGTCTCCCCATCCATCCCCTCGCTCTTTCATTATCCTGAATCCACCCAACACCCTCTGCTGCTCAGGAAGGATTAGACATTGTTTCCCTGACACTCCGGCCTCCCATCCCAGCGCCCTGATTGGCAGGCATAATCCCTCCATTCTCTAAACCTTCGTTACCCTGTCTCTGGAATACGCCACGGTCTGCTGCTCCCCTCTAGGAAACGGGGCGGGTCTCGATAAGGGCCTGCTGGCTGCATTACATTAAACCTGAGGGAAAATATGAATTTGGAACGCAATCGATTCAGGCCATGGTTTGAATGGAAGGGTATGCAATTCACACTGGATGTATCAAGTACATGTAGATATGATTATGTGTAAAAGGGAGGTGGAATGCTGTCAGGCTTGGTGAGAGTACTTGTAAAGGTTGACAAGAGCATAGCGGTGACAGGTTTTGTCAAGTGGCCTTAATAGCGCGCTGTCATTTTCCTACATGCGCTGTTTGCGTAGGCAATGCACAGTGGCATGCATGCTATACTGTGCATTGGAGCAGTGGTTTTATAACGTTTTGAGCCACTACCCCCACACAGAAGTGATTCATCATTTGCGACCATGTGACCACATTGAACTATGTATTTTTAAATAGCATATAACATGTAACATAAAATAAGAAAATGTAATTGTAATGTAATGTAATGTAAATGTAATGTAATTTATAAAATAAATAAATAAATAAATAGATAGAATCATTAAAGATAATAATTTTGAAATCATCTTGTGACCCCCCTTTGATCGAACTTTGGGATCCCAACCCACAATACAAAACCACTGCTATTCCATGTATTAATTGATACTGATGGACATTATAATAGTACTTTGATTATCTAAGAGTTTTTGTAAATGACAAGAATTAGCCCTACTTTAATAGTGAGGATAGGTCACAACTTCCAAGTAATATTTTTAAAATGTCATTTAATGTCACTAATGGGTTTAGGCGGAACACTGTGCTATCTCACATTGCCATTATGGCGTGGCATTGTTCAGAGAAGTCAGGCTTTTAAGAAGGGACTGGCTCATTTGGCACTAAATCTAAAATTAACCTTGATTTCCATTGTACGCTGCATTCATAAATGTTCTTATAAGTCACTTAATATCCTTTTCTTGCACTCGGTTTTCACATAAATCACATTTAAAGTTATTATCTATCAGAGGGTAATTACTTATTGTGTGTTGAACAAGCTTATTGTCTAAGCTGAATCTGTACATATTCTGAAAGAAGTGGATATCTCTTTTGATTGACAGAGAGCATAAACTATATGACAATGAGTATCTCTCTACTCGACCTATCTACAGTATAGGGTATTTCATACAGGATAAAACATAGCACATCTGGGTATCGGTTTCATTGTATTAGCCAGCTGATCCCTGACATTAGTTTATGAGTCTGTAATCTTCTGCCTTACACAATAGCGGGCTAAACCATTTAACCCAGCTGGGAGGGGAGTCATGATACATGGGTAAAAGCGAAGCACAGCTCACTAAAAAGACTCCTCTTGCCAGCCGCAGCCTCTAAGCTCCCTCAGACTTGCCCCGGTTTTGGAAATGAACGCACGCACACACACACACACACACACGCACACACATACAGTTTTCACACACACACACACATACACATACAGTTCCTCTCCCCCCTCTCTCTTTCTTCTTTGTCTCTCTCTAGCGAATTCAATTTCTTCTTCTCCGAGCGACAGCTTAAAATGCAGACAATCTTATCAGTGGCTGTGCAAGCAGTAAGAGACGTGATTGAAACACCCCTGAAGTATTTCCAATTCAGACAAACCTTTCAGCAGTCTTAATTGCGGATGTGTGCCTGCGTATGTGTGTGTGTGTGTGTGTGCGTGTGTGCGTGTGTGTGAACAGACACACTCACATAAACACACCTTGCCCACAAACCTAGACCTTCAGCAACCCTTTGCTAACCACATGGTTACGCTACGCAGCAGCTTAAGACTAGCCAGGCTCCATGACACCTGATCATAGCTTAACAGGGGGGTTTCTGTTGTTTTCTCATGGTCCAAATAATAAAAAGACAAAGCTACCTAACATACAGTTGTTCAGTTATTTTATTGTTATTTTACAATAAGGTATTTTAACAGGGAATCTATATTTACAAACACATGTTCTGTGTTTAGTTCGATGTCCTCTGCATTCCTAATATTATTTTGCATGCATCGTTGTGCGCATTGTTGAAAACAGCTCATGAGTTTAGTGTTCCTCCTCCTCTCCAGTCTTACATGGAGGACCACTTGAAGAATAAGAACCGTCTGGATCGAGAGTGGGAGGCTCTGTGCGCCTATCAGGCCGAACCCAGCACCTGCAATGTCGGACAGGGGGAGCAAAACAACAAGAGGAATCGCTCTGATGCCGTAGTTGTATGTGAGTTCATCTTCCAGTACAATTTGCTTTAGAGTGACAGTAGAGCTGAACTTAGCCCAAATTGCACTGTGGAAATGATCCATGTTTGCCAATGCCAAAAATAGTAGCTCAATGGGGGTAGTGTATCAGCGGTGGTGGGTGTAAAACATTTTCCATGAGCCCTGTTACCTCTTGTAACAAATTGCTACCTCATATCTTACAAGTAGTTTTATAGAAAGAAATGTACCAATAACATAACAATAATTCAAGAAAAAGTGAAATAATAAAGTAATTTTACATTACAAGAAACACATCTTCTAAATGTTAGCACTTATAGTCTATTTTTGTTAGATTGATATATTGTAGTATAGTGTAGATGGATCACAAAAACACTGATATGTAAAGAGCAGAAAACGGTGCCCTTAAAAAACAAGCAAAAAAGTGTCACTGTTTACACCTTAAATCAAGATGGCTGACATATTTCCTGCCTATCATCAGACATTTTCTTGTTTTGAAATGGCATTTTCTTTTGTGTCTGAAATGAAGAGTAGGGCTTAGATAAGATAGTTATATGCAGTGTAGCTTTACTTGAAACCTTTTCCATTGAAGATGGAGCTTTTTTTTTAGGCTGCAGAATATGTGTATGACGAAAGCCTGCTGAAATCACAGTCCCCCAGTCTTTTAAGGCTTTTTCCATTCCTATTGAAGATTTTGTTTTTTTGAGTGTATGGAGTGAAAGACTAGAAAGGTGTGTGATGAATTATGCATCTCAATTACAGATGATCACTCTAGGATCACCTTGAAAGCTGAAAATAACCATGGCAACTCCGATTACATCAATGCCAGCCCTATAGTGAGTATTGTGTATTCATCATGTGTATGGCCAGTGTCTTTTGTCGGTAGATGCACACATTATTGTATTGCACCTGTTTTGGTGGAATTTCACTGTGAGATTTAGCTAGTTTCTAAGGATGTGTTATTGATTCTGAAGCATTGATCTTTCCTAGCTTTGTTCTCCATGCTGTGAGCCTTTTCTTTTTCCGAATGGCTTTTCCCTGTAGAGTGCATTTCTCCTGTTTGTGCATTTGCATAGAACACATTATTTTAGGCTTAAAATATGGCATTTACCCAGCATGCCCTGGCCTCAATGTTGTGTTGGACCCCCACCCCCTTCCTACCCTAAAAAATCACAAAATAAAAATATAAAGAGAGAAAAAAAATAATAATAACATTTCACTGCGATTGCCAGTTATGATTTCCCCTGGGGCCTCGTTCAGGTGAGAAAAGATTCCATCAAAAGAAACAGGAAACTATGCATTTCAAATACAGCCCAAAATTTCTGAGAAGATAGATGAGGACGGTGGGTGGGGGGGGCTACATAGCTGCACTAAAAGCCTATTACCTTTCAGAAGCAAACAATGTAGAGTATTTTCAAATATATTATGTGTTTGTCCCTCCATTTATGATGGGGCATTCTTGGTTTATGTCAACAGTGCCATGGTGCAATTACTTTCAGACAGATAAATTATTTTGGAATGCTAAATAAAGTTAGCCTGTCAGGCAAAAAAACAAAAAAAATAAATTTGTTGTGTTTAATTTTACTGTCATGTCTTGAGAGCCTGCAAAAGCTCTACAATATAACCGTGGCTAATTGTTTGGTACTGTTGGAACAAAACTAGGTGTAAGACAAGTAGGAACACTAAACACGCAAACACTAGAACATTATTGAAGAAGTGTGAGCCACTGACTTCACTGATGTGTGATAAAAGAGCAGTAATTATCTTACACCATGAAAGGGGCCTTTGGCTCATCCCAGCAATATGATAATTATGTCTGTCAATGCTGTTTTTTCATTCTTATTATCTTTGTGGCAATGACCCACCAGTTAATAGTGTGTCGCTTCTGTATTGGAATCCAGGGTCAGAGAGGCAGCACAACTAGAGATCTTTGTGCCTTGCAAACTTGCTAACAGCATGACATACAGGTTCACTCCCCCCAACCATGCCCGGCTCAATGCCCTTGTGTTTGTAATGCTGTTTTTTAACACTAAGGAAACTTCTGGACAAACAGTGTCTGAGGAGTTAAAACAGCTATTAACACTTGATAATATATGATGCAAGAATATGCAATATCCTTACCGTGAGGTACAATGTGAAGCAACCTTATATGAAGTAGTCAGTGAGACAGGAATAATGTGTTTGTCTTTTTTATTTCCATTGTTTTTTCTCTGCGTTGTTATAGCACAGTCTAATCCAGTATTGAGAGCATCTTAACTGTGCAGTTTATATTAACACAATATCAATGCGCTACAGGCACTGAAAGTTGAGATGCTTGTTCGGTACACATCATTTGAGAAGTTATTTTAGTACAAACTATTTTCATTTAAACCAAGCAGCATTTCTTTTCTTTTTGTTGGAGACTATCTCCTTCCCACAATGGCAAAAGGAGGCCAGCAGAAATGTGTGGCTACTCTTTCATGTTTGTGCTTTAGTATTCATGCAGGGGTGTCTGCACACAGCTACTGCAGGTCTGCATCCTTGAGATTGCCTTAACGGTGTTGCAGCACAAATATCCAGCAGTGCTCTTTCATATCTTCTGGAGGAGGAAAAAGGTCCACATGTGAAATTTTAACCAGGGGGCGAATAATGTGAAAATCTAACAAAGTAGTTCCACCTAATTGAAGTGATTCACCACTGGAAAAAGAAAACTACATATTCTGTGCCTGGCTTTTTAGCACAAATGGCATTTGTGGTAATGGCAGGGCAGTCAAATATAAACCCGTCTCTATGTGGGTACAAGTAGCTCATGGTTACATCTGTAGTCTAAATGAAGCATTAAATAGTCATATCAAATCACACAGCAGTGCACTCTTCTCTGCAATTATCGTTTAATAGTTGAAATGTCAAGGTTGTTCATGCAATACTTGTACAAATCAAGTGTTAGGAGTTTGTAGTATTATGTATTATAATATTATAGGTTGGTGATATGCTGTTGACCGTGTCATCTATCTATATATCTCTCTCTCTCTCTCTCTCTCTCTCTCTCTCT
>JAODUH010000013.1:2981331-2992012 GCA_027564835.1 Typhlichthys subterraneus | reverse complement strand
CTTACTTCCTGAGCTACTCCTTCATGTTCCTTGTCTTCCTCCCTTTCTCTCTCTCTCTCTCTCTCTCGCTCTCTCTCTCTCTCTCTCTCTCTCTCTATCTCTCTCTCTTTGGTTCTGGGTACTCACTCCCTCTCACCCACACTTTAAGAATAACGTCTTAAGAGCTCAGGGGGGCTACTATGCCTTTTCTTTCTTATTCAGTACGGTCTTTTACTTGGGAAGAGAATTGTCAATGACCCCCTTGAACATAGCTTAGCGTCCTGGTTTGACAAAAACCGTAAGACGTTATTCAGGAATGAAACGCGGAAGAGTTTTGCATTATACAAAAAACAACAACCAGATACACCCCAATAGAGCATTAATAACTGTTGCATTATGCATCTTCTGTGTTCTAGTCACCATTTCTATAAAACATTATTCAGTTACAATTAGAGACTGTAGATTACACACCACACACACACACACACACGCACACACACACACACACACATCAGCTCACATATTTGGCTATATCGAAAGCTTTTATCAGTCTTCATAGACGGACGTAATTCAAAACCTCTTTCCACAGGATTATCACAGCAAGGCCAATGCATTTTCCTGAACGCATTATTGCCCATTTCCCAGACTCCAAAAATATCCTCCTGCATATTTGAGTGGGAAACAGTCTATGGCACTCGCCCAAGTCTTTCTATGGATGAATGTAATAACTTTCAATCGCTGTGCCGTTTCCAAAGGAAGCCCAGCATAAAGGCAGATTGACAGATGTGAGCTGGATTACCCTGCTGCTTTGAACTCAGTCCAATTTGCGGTGTGTTGCAGGTGCTAAAGAGATTGATATTGCCGCTACCCTAGAGCACTTGAGAGACCAGAGAGCCGGCATGGTCCAGACAAAGGTGAGGTCCCTGGCTCTGAGCTGGAGTAGCGGGAAAGGGTTGGGGTAGTTCCCATGGTACAAACAGAGGTCGGATAGTTTGTATGCAGTGGATGGGATGAGAGCATGAGGGCATTGCTTTGGGATTTGGACGAGGGTTCGTCCCCTTCATCATCATTCCAAAGCGATGTTTCATTTTAGTTTTTGATTTCATTTAGTTAATATGTTTTTGTTGATACTTCTAAACTGATATTTATTTCCATGTGATTTATTCCATATTCAACATCTTAATTGCATTACAACCGAGCATGTTTCTGCTGCACATTATATTGACATTCCACAAGTGGTTCAACTGTATCTTAATCTATGTTTATACAGCGATATACCAATATTAATAATATATTATATGAATATTATATTATATTATATTATATTATATTATATTATGATGTATTTCTTTTTTTAAATCTAGATTACTACATCTGTCTACATATCGCTCTTATTTTTCTGGCATCTCCAGATACATTATTCACTCTGTCCAGTATATTTAGAGCATGCCATTTCAGAGTAGGTAATACACATAGTTTGTCACAAATGATAAGAGGTCTCTTTTGCATTGTTGTGGTACTTTAAAAGGCTAGCAATCACGAAGTACAGCCTCATGCTGGGGTTATTCTATTCATGGCTGTTGCTAGCTAGCAATGTGGCGGTCCTTGATGGTTCATTAATGAACTGGTTTTCCAGCTTACAACAGCGTTCCACACGAGCCATAGGACTCCCTCGCAGAGTCACTAAGCGAGTCTAAGTGAACATTATATTTTAATATTGTTGATTCCACTTTACAGCGTCATGCTGGGTCTACACAGATATTAGATTGTAATGAGCTATGAAATGTACGGCCACATTTGGAAGATTAGAGAACTGATTATGAGACACCACATGGTTATGGTTATGCTATTTTGTTACTTGATATATCCCACAAAAAAAGATGTATTTGACTTGTCTTGTAGACAGAATTTCCCCACACTAAATACTTTGTGACCATTTTGGCTTCCTAAAATAGTCCTTGCTGCCATCTCAGATTTGACAAAAAGAGATTGATCTCCCCCTAGTGGCGTACGTAGTGCAGTGCTTCAATGCCAATAAACAATGGCATTACATAGACATCGACCTTCAAAAAACCTCAGCTAAATGTTGGAGCTTTTGAGTCTTCTTATTTTCTGCTGCGATTTATTGGAACATATAAAAAAAAAGTAAAGGTGAACACTAGGTAATCTCCTGTGTAAAGCTAAATATATGGCTAACTGGTGACTCCGTCTGTATTGATTCAGCCTATGCTCAAGCCATGGATATGGCAGGTTCGTGTGTTGACACATCTGAAGCCTGTTACCTCCAAACTCCCATGTACCTCTCCACTGTGAGTGGATTCTTTTGCCTGAAGCCTGGAGTCTAAGATGAATATAAAAATACCGGGTCCTTCGGGCAAACATCGATCACCTCTGTTCTGCTGCCCAGGGACTGGCTATGAGTCAGTTTCACAAACAAATACGCGCGCACGCACACACGCATGCATTGAGTCCAGAGAAAGCTTGACTCAAAGCTCCATTTTGGGACACACCTGGCTGGATCGATATCTGCATTGGCTACACATGCACTTTGAGGTGGTTTACCTCTGTCTCTGTGGCCCAAAGCAAGCCTGGTAAAGCAGGTCATTGCAATGCAATGTCTTTACACCTCAATGGTGTTCTTGGGTCATTCAAAACATAAACAGTCACTGTAATCAAAAAAACAATTGTGTTTTCCGATTAACTTGGCTAGGTTACCCTGTTAAGTTAAACAGACATAACAAGCAACAGGGTGATTTAATCAATTCAATGTACTTTCGTAGTGTGTATTATTTGGCCACTAGGGGCAGAGCAACAGATAAAGTGGGTCCCAGTGTGGCATTCATATTATAGTTAGAGGGTGCTATGAGTGCACGTTATGTTAATGATATATATGAGCCTGTACTCCTTGTCCAATCATGTGCCTCAGATTCTAATCTAAACAATACAGTGCCATGAATGAGTTCCTCTCAAACGAGGGGTTCTATGGAAGCAAAATACATATTCTGCTCAGATATTATAATGCACGAACATAAAGAAATGCTTATGAAATGCTTATGAAATTGAGAAATGATACTAGCTCTTCTACCTTTAAGGATGGTTGGAAAGGCACTGTTGGTAATGCGCTTTAAACTCTCCTTCTCTCTCTCTCTCTCTCTCTCTCTCTCTCTCTCTCTCTCTCTCTCTCTCTCTCTCTCTCTCTCTCTTCTTCCTCCCTTGCAGGAGCAGTTTGAGTTTGCACTGACAGCGGTGGCAGAGGAGGTGAATGCTATTCTAAAGGCACTCCCCCAGTGAAGCACCCCTTCCCCCCAGCCCAAATTCTCTTCCTTGGTGGACGCTGGTTCCTCCGCCCACCCCGTATAAACCCCCCTTAACTCCTCGTTGCTCCTCCCCTTCTTCCTTCTGTAGTACCTATACTGATTATGAATGTTGTGTTTCTCCTGGTTCCATATTCGCTTATCAACTACAGTATGTTTGACTGTTTGTCTAGGCTTGTCTCTGACTACATAGCGACAAAAGCGATTGTAGAGACAAGCAGGGCCCGGAATGTTAGATTCAACATCAGCATTTTTGCTCTGGGGCCCCTTTGTTAATATAAGGCCTGGTGCTTTCTACTGTAACTGGTGTATTGTAGTGCAGCTACTTAGATGACGTCAAAGATGAAGACTTTAGTTCCAAAATGGGAGATCCACCATTAGAAGTAATGATATATCAATCCAACTTATCCTCTACTGACTAGACAACAGAGATTTTAGTGTTTATTGAGATGTCAGGATATATATATATATTTTTTAACACAATGGATGTCCATAATTTTGGAAATAAACTCTTCAAGTGTTTATTACTCTGTGATCTTAATAAGCAAAATCTATGCTTGTATCAGATGCCTGTATGTACTGTATAGGTGTGTTGTGCTTGGGACTGATATCTGAGTCATGTAATGAGGTCATATTATGGAGAGGTGCTTTAATTATTCACAAACCTCTAAAATTACTATTCTTGCAACTTATCAGATATTTTATTTCTACGTACCTATTGTTTTATTCCATAAATTCTCATGTGAACATTTCTGTTGAAATATGTCATATAATGCGAAACATTACTCTTCTAACCAGATAATTACATCATATATATATATATATATATCTATATATATACGCATCATGATGGTTGAGTATAAAAATAATATTTGTTATGTCCCCTTTATCACTGGTATATTGTGTATATTGTTTGTGGAATATGTACAGTATAGTGGATGAATGGCATTAATTTATGTAGTGCTATTTCAAATATATACAAAAGCCCTAATTGAGAACTATATATTTTGTGTGGAAACATAATATATGGTATGCCATTCATATTGATAATAAATCATTTAACATATTAATATATTGCTGCTTCGTGTTTTTTTCTCAAAATCATTCACATACAAAATACATGTATACAGTTTCATATACAGTACAATGCAGAGAATTTGAGGAAAAACTCCTCTTAATAAAACCCAAACCAACCCTGTGTGATACCTGGGGGAAGAGATTAATATAACGATAAAGGCTCAGTTCTCTCCTGTCTGTCAATGGAGAGACCAGGATATTAAATGTTACCTACATTTCACCCTGAGGTTCATTTGTAATATCAGAACAGGAGGTGTCTCATTACTGGATATCAATATTTACTGAAGGGTTATCAACTTGTTTTATTGGGTATTCAGAAAAACAATCTACCAAATTGATATAATTATACATATACACACATGCTAAATATCTCTTTAGCACATAATTAATAAGCAAAAACACTTAATTGCCTGCCTACATTGTTATATTACAAAACAAAACATTTAATATCTTCTCGGAATGTGTGTGCATGTGTGTGTGTGTGTGTCTGTGCATGTGCCAGTACACAGGTCTCAGACAGCTCTAATAGGTGAGGATGAGGCCACATTTGCATACGATTTGCAGATGGATTGCCGTATCCAACCAACAGACACAAACTAAAGCCTTATTAATATTCCTCCATTCAGGTTGTAAAGCACACAAACCTAATCATCTTAGATATTACAGTATGGAAGCCATAATTACGCATGTTTAATTGCTTATCATCTGATGGGTACAAGTTTATTAGAAAATGTATTCATGATAATTGCTTCCTGAGGTACCTAGCGTGCTACAATGCCATTTGATATCCTGTCATTGGCCATTTGGGAGGATTAATGCATTCTGAAAAAATGAGTTCCACAAAATTAGATGATGCATATTACCTCTTTGGATGCTTGATTTAACTCAAAGTGATTATTAATTTAGGGATTTCTCAATCACTCTTTCAGCTTGGATAAGTCTTTGGTTTAAGAGCTGTCAAAGTTGTACTCTCACACTATTTTTCAGATGGCTGGTGCTCACTGTATCACTGGGATAAACCTTCCTGGCACCATATCATACACACAATACCACACTAATATGTATTCCAAAACAAAACTTTTTGTTGTTTTTTTTACAAAGAACAAGGTACTATAACATGAGACATTCAGTTACACATAATATACGGTATATCTAACCAATAAAACATGGTTGCAACAAGTAAGGGAAGCTAGCGTGAAGTGAATGGAAGCTTAGATGAGCTGCTTCAAATAAGTAAAACACTCATTATGTGGCAGCAGCACTTAAAAGTCACTATGAAAGAGACGTTGAGACGTTGAGGAACGTTAAGTGGGTCTTCTTCGCCTTCGGCGCCGTGACCCTTCCAGACCTTTCATGATCTCCAGCTCTGGGTTTCCCGCTTCCCTGAGAACACTCCTGGCTCTTGGATACCCTTGTACATTCATGTGGTCTCATTTGCGGCTTCATGGTTGTTTCAGAGAAATGCAATACACATCCACTTTAGTATCTCCTCTGTGGCAGGGCCTGACTAATACTCTATACTTCATTAAATGTTCTTTGGCCAGCTGTGGCAAGTGTTCAGACATGGCGGGAAACTTCAATAATAATATTGCTCAGGTGGACCCATGGGTGACATATCCCCTTAAGATATTATCGAGAAGTAAGGCAAAATTACTGTTAAACCATGTTTGGTTGAATTATCACCAAATTTAAATGTCAGAAATGTGTTCTTTTATTTATTTGGGAGCTGCCAGATCTCTTAATAATTGTACCACCTTCCTAGTTAACTTTTTGTAGTTCATATTGCATCATGAAATGGATGGTGCTTTGGCACTGGACAAAAAAAAAAACAACATAAAACAACAACAACATGAAAATGAGTCACCTTTGAAGACAACCCAACATGCCATCACATAGCATTTCCCTGTGGAGTGGGTTAGGAAATCCCACAGTGTCTGCTTGTAGGAAAAGTGTCTGGGACACTTTCCAGGATTCTCCCTAAGAGAAAAGCCTTGTTTTTCTTTGCTGGTGTTGTAGGGAGTGATTGGAGAGCAGACATGAGAGGCAATGGCTCTCATGTCTTTCCAAGGCCTTGATACCTTTGATCTTCTCAAGAAACAAACACGCTTTTTAGCTTTGCATAACTAACTAGTGTGTGTGTGTGTGCCTTTTTTCTCTCTGTCAAAATGTTGATCGTGAGAAAATTGATCTCATTTGAACAGTTGTGCACACACAAGTCATTGCTATGCAGTGACTTGAAGTTAAGAATGTGGACTGCATTGTCATGTTTTCTCTGTATGAAAAGGAACGTTCTGAACAGCCACAGATGTATTGAAGCTAACTAGCTAAACGCCAATTAGCTAAACTTTCAAGAAGCTACCGATGTCTAGTTTTATATCTCAAATGTACGATACTTTCTACAATCTACAGAAATAAGTGGCATCCAGCCGTTAGCAGTTTATATTAGGTTTTAGGTAGAAACAATTAAATGTATACACAATTACTGTATATAAGAGCATCTTATATTTTTTAGATGTAATAACTTCAGTAAAACCAATGACCAGATTGCTTCTTCAATTTAAAGGTGTAGTAAACAATGCTGGAGAAAGATTGTTCATAAAATGTAAACACTTCGCACTGCAATGGGGTGCGTCCTCAAAGGCTCCACCCACTGAACATGCATTGCCAAGGCTGGGATAGTGTTGTTTGGTGCGGTCTGCACCACTTTACTTGTGTTCCTATTTACAGTGCCAGAGCTGTGTAGAATCACCAGATTCTTTTTCAGAGCACACCCAGAACGGTAAAATAGCAAATTATTAGGAGATGTTAGTTACAATCGCCTTTTATATACTGTACATGCGTTTATGAAATCTTCAGTTTGGTAACTGTATTTATTCAATGAATTATCTCTTTAAAGGCAACGTTAGTCATTCTCGAGAACGCTTGCTAGCTTCGAGCTAGCAAGTCTAAATAATATCCCTCCGCATGTCGCCTCACACATTGAAACATTGTGAAGCAAAGCGTAGTAGGCCTACTCTTGTTACTCTGGTACACTATGGCTTTGTTGTTGTGAGCGGGGTTTGCCACTATGTTCCTATTTATAGTCTGGGCTGTGCAGAAGTACAGGATAGTTTTTTAAGCGCACACAGAGAAGGGTAAGATAGTGAAATGCATTGAGATATCAAATTGAGAATTTGCTACAAAGTATATATATTATCTTAGGCTACAATAGCTGACTATACCTATACGTGGAGTATTGTAAAGACTCATTCTGTACTTTACGAAGGTAATGTTGGACTACACATTTTCTTCAACGTAAGCAACAGATAGATTGTACCGTCATATCCGTGGGTGTAGCTGGCAGGACGGAGGTTATGGGGTTTTAGAGGTTGGAGCAGATGAAGGTGATGTGTATGAAAAGGGCCAACATCTGTTGGCGTAGAAATGGTGATGCCTTCCATCAAGGAGCAAATCTCCTCATTACCCCCGCTTCCTCCTCTACCGGTTATTAATGAGCACACAGCGTCTACTCTGACATTTTACAGCTATAGTCCCTGTCCCATCATGCACCAGGGGGACACTGGTGGCATTTGGCGCTAGTGTTTTCATCAGTGTCTGCTGTGGCGCTGACCAGTGCGACCCCAATACCGTTCACCGTCACTCATCATAAGCCAGTTTATCAACACACATATAATCGCTGCGCTCCGCAGGGACTTGAACCATTTGCATACTAAGATTGATTTCTTTTGCTCGACTGAAAATGCACCTCCTTTGCATAATTATTGATGATAAAGAGGCAGCGAACGAATGTGTCAGATTATATTAGCATCCTGTACACAACTGGATTCTAAAGAATCTGTAATACGGTGTTGAGAGGAGAGGAGATGGCAAAGGGCAGCTAAACTGAGTTTAGCTGTTTTTATTTAGTTAGGCAGTTTCCTTTGAGATTATTGGTCAAGAAAGAAAGTTGAAAACATTTAACAACAACAAACGACATCCAAAAAGCCAAACTAAGCTAAATATAAACATTAGCTTTACAGAAAAAACAAGGCATTGAAACAGTGAAACACGAAAGGTCATTTTCACCTGGTCAGGTACCAATTAAAACCACAACTCCAAAACACTTATTAAACTTAGCACTTAACACTGTTGTCCACTAAAAATGAATGCCAGGTCTGCCATATTACAGTATATATAATTGCATGTCCATTATGTATGAACCCTGCTCAAGTGGAGGCAACTCTTAAAAGTTACCATACAGTATTACATACACCAACATACAAGTATAGCAACATGTCCATATATTGCTTCTCATCTGTTGCTGGTAATTACAGTTTTTACAGTGTTGCTGTCAATGCATAATGTTCTGTCTGTAAGCGAAGGGTTCCTTATAAACAGTTAAACTCTTTTACACTTTGAAGCAGCTATACTGTGCAGGACAGGCAGAAAGCGGTCACGTGGAACATGGTTCATGTGAAGGTTAAAATGTACTCTGGCGCTAAAACAACAGTCTGTATATACTTTCCAATATAATAACATGATATTAAAAATGCCCATGGCGATTGTTAAGTCACAGCGACACATTTGCACCAAGATTGATGACCTTTTGTTTTTTTCTTTTACCCCCAAGTTTCAAAGCAAAACATACTTTACCATCTGATAAGCGACCTCCTTAATTAAATGTCAGTGTGTGACTGACATAAAGAAGTATTAGATTACACTGTCTATTGCCTATGGTATATGTTATTATTAAGTTGCATGCAGACAGTTGGCACATTATTTTGTCCTCTGATATTCATTACAATTACAATAAATAATAATGATATATTGTGACACATGATGCTTAGTGAATTATCTGTTATTAATTTAAACCTATACTTTAGCAGGGAAGTCACTGAGACTGATGTCTCTTTCACAAATTAAGCCTCAATATGTATATTCAGACGGTACAAGAAAAGATCAATCAGAATCATAAAATATGTCCCCATGTAAAAACGTTTTGAAGGGGCACCAATTTGGCAAAACGTCCAACCTCAAATACCTTTGGTGCACATTCTATTGGCATTTTACCCTGTTCAGACATTGCTATATCTAAAACTAAGATGTGATCAAATGCCTGTGTAACAGTAATCAGAGAACAAAGATAACTAGAAAGATTTTAAGGCTTTACTTTAAAATCTTTCTAGTTATCTTTGTTCTCTGATCTGTGTTTTACAGTAAAAGTGTTGATGGAGACATAAACTACAGTATATAATGTATAGTTTGTCTCCATCAACACTTTTACTGTAAAACACTTTTTAAAGTATTTTTCAACCTCTGATTTTGGCCACTATATCATAATGTTGTTTGGATTATAATACCTGAGAAGGATTACCCAGTTCACTCTATAGGGAATGTCATCTAACGCCAAACCTTTTTTCACAACTCTTCCAGGGGTGGAATTTGCATTTATTTATTAATATTTTAAATGTAATTTAATTTAGAATTTAGTAAATTTCGTAAATTTAGTAAATATTATTTTCAGGAATATAATTTTGATTCTATGTATTCAATTTTATTTTATTGCAATGTTTTTGGGAGGGTAAGGGCGGTGACAAGCGAAAATCATCTGCATGGCAGATTAGGCCGCTTAGAGAGAAATCAACCATCCATGATTCATTACATGTTTCCTGCTGCTGAGCCTCTGGGATGGCAACCATCCTAGCAACAGGATCATAGCAACAGCAACAACTCTCTATGCCATAGCAACCACAGCCAATCAGAAACGTTGATGCCTAATCAAAATGTAGCCAATGAGAGAAGGAAAAGTAGGGATTAATTTGCTTGTGCTGCTTGCCATAGTACAGTGTTTTTTCAGTGCTAGCTTTATGCATGTATACTATAAGTATGTAAAATATCTTTATGCAATCTTTGATAAGCTAAATAACTTGTATGTCCTATATTTGTAGTTGAGTATGACCACTTCAGCACTAATTGTGTCCTGGAAACAGTACAAGAAGAATGATTATCCACCGTACTCCCAGGGTCAACAGTATTTTTACATTGACAAAGACATTTAGCTAAAGGCCTTCAACAGAAGTATTTGATTTTAAAAGAACAAAATGTTGTTTCTATTATCCCCAATATTTGTACGTTAACACATTTTTTAAATGTCGACAATTATTTTATGCATGTAATTTTTTGTTTACCTCTCTGGGAACCATCACCTTATCGTGGTGGAGAGGTTTGGGTGCCCCTATGAACCTGAGGGCTGTATTGTCTGGAGCCTAGTGCTCCTGGTAGGGTCTCCCAAGGCAAAGTGGTCTCAGGGGAGGGGTCAGACTAAGAATGGT
>JAODUH010000013.1:2932037-2971392 GCA_027564835.1 Typhlichthys subterraneus | reverse complement strand
CACGGTGCCTCCAACCCCACGGGGCTCCAAGGGCAGGAGACGAGGCCAATGAGACCCCCCCACATCCGCATCCCCCCGGCCCACCTGGACGCCTTTCTAAACACAAGACATCTTACATAGCAAATACATAGATATAAAACAGTTGGTTGATATATACATATTATAGAAATAAACATTTGATCTGAGAAATATATACATACTATAGAAATAAACATTTGATCTGAGAAATATATACAAAATAAACAAATTATTTTATGATGTTTTATTACAGATGATCAGCTACAACAGTTGTAGATGATCGAGTAGAGTCTAAATAAATATTTTCAAAATTAAACCAGATGTCTAGGCCCAGTACGATGTAACGACTGCAAACAATCCCCAGTGGAGCTGGTCCAGAGGCCACTATGCTACCAATCAGAGGCTACACCATGTAGGCCTAAACGTCTCACAGAAAGTATTTTGATACAAAATATGAAGACCTTTTTCAACAACCCTATCAAATACAAAATACAAAACACTATTTTGTTTTTCAAATACATTTTCTTTTTCAAGAATCACTATTGGTATCGGAGTTGGTTCGAATACATCTGACTTCCTGATAGTGTGGACATGCTTACAGGGCCCTCAGACGTCCATAGGCGCTTATTTGACATAGTGCTAATGAACAGAAGAGGTTAATAAGCCTTGCTTAAAATCGGCATATGCTGGAAGAAAAGAAGCAAACCAATCATAAAACAGTTGTAAGCATAGGATATCTCATGTCAGTCAAGCAGCTTGATTGACATGAGCTACAGAGAAGAGACACATTAACACAGTGTGGGTGGACAGAAGACGATCTATATTCCACAGTGAATAATCAGCCTAATTAAGTAATCACTTATTTTCCATTTCATTAGACAATGATGAGGCTGCTTGTTGTGTGATGTGGCTTTACAGTATATTTTCACTACTATGGTTTATTTTGACAAGAATAATGAGACCGTGTCATCCCTTTACAGAATACATATATTCTACTGCACACTGTGTCTAAGGCCATCTACCTAGAGACTAATACTCAGATGATCACAGACAGCTCTGTGTGTGTGCGCGCATGAGCCCGTGTGTGTGTGTGTCAGAGCTCATCCCACCCTAGGGAGCACCTGAAGCTGCCTCCAGCACGGTTCCTGTAAAATGCAAAACATAGGCTATTGTTTGATGCTCTATAGCCATCATACTGAGACATCCTAGTACAATGCAATGTGTACGTGTACTAGACGGACTATGTAATGAAACTGGCCAATGATCTTGCTGGTACACATATTATGCAACTTGATGCTTTTGCTCCGAGTTCTATATTAATGCAGACTAAGTTGCATTACTAGTGCTAATTAAATAATAAGATATTCCCTGTGTACAAATACTGTACAGAAGACAAACAATTATAAAATCAATTGGTTGTACTATAGGTTGTTTGATACATATTCAACCAACAACCATTTCATTAAAAGCTATAGTTTCACACCTAAAGGAAAAGAGCCAATTTCAGTGTTGCACTGCACATTGCCACAGACATCTCAGTCATTGTTGTTGGTGGAATTGGAACCATTATTGGGGAGCTTTTGTTGGTTTAAAAGGACACTTTGTATGATGGTCGCTCATAATCTGTTGAGCACACTCTCCAAATGGGCTTTGTTTAAATCCTTTTCCAGAATGAGCCTGAAGTCCAGGTGGCTGTTTGTATGCCCTACCCATTCAGTACACTCTTCTCCTAAATCAGCTTCTTATACTAAGAGCTGTGTCACTGATTCAGCCTTTTCTATTTTTTTCAGATACTTAATTTCACTGCAGAAATAAATATTGTTCTATCTATTCTAGAGCTATTTCTATTTCATGTTGACTTAATCCAATGAAGTGCAATTAAAGTACATGATTTAATTTCATGCATTATTCTGTATTTGTTTTTGTAATGAATGAGGCAATATTCTATACTGCAATAACTTATAGGTGTAGTAAGCGATGCTGGAGAGATGGTTGATACTTCAACTGTCCCTTCAGTGCTGTACAGACTGCTCCCTCAGAATCTCTGCCCCCCAAAATTGACAAGCATGACCAAGGTTTGGATGTAGGATAATGTTTTAGACATATACACCTTTTTGTGTGAGGTGTTCGCTAAATAATAAAAAAATATTGGCTAGTTATTTACAAACTAATTTCAGCTTACTAGTTTGCCCTACATTTCTGTAAACACAGAAAATTAAAAATATATGCTAGGTGAAGACTCAATAACATGCCTTGCAATGCCTCGTTTTATAACAATCATTTGTGTTGCAATACTTGCCTGTGTGCAGATATTGTGTTCTCTTCATATGGGTGCAGGCAGGTGCGTGTCCCTTTCAGAGAGGCTGAGAGCGGACTGTCAGCCTGCAATCGCCCTCAGAGTGGAAGTCAATGGGAGAATTTAGGCATTTCTGCTAGTCAGAAACAGTTGTGTAATGGCATAGGGAGGGGGTGTAAATGAAAGGCAATGGAAGGAGATGGCCCACTGCCTCAACACTGTTTAATTAAATCCTTGGAGACTGCTGCCTGCATGGGAACAGGGGCCAAATGACTTGCTAGGTCATGTGCACGCGTTCCACTGCATGAATAATACAAAACACTGCAGGCTCATTCAAAATAGACGTGTGGTTCCAGAGATCTGCCTAATGCATAGAGTCTGGCACCAGCCTCAATTTAATGAATGTGTTTGCTAATGCAGTTGACATCAACGAATCAACAGATGAAAGGGATTTTGTATTAGATGCTGATAAAATGCTGCCTTTGTTGTTGCCTAGACATATATATATATATATAGAAATGTATATAGAAATATAAATGTCATGTGAACGTGGTTTTTAAACGTTAGACGTTCTGACATGATTTGATTATTATATTTATATTATATTACTATAATTTCACAATACATATAACAGATATATGAGAGCTATTTAGACAACATGAAAATATTAAAGTGTATTTAAGCTTTATTAAGTGATTCATTAAAAAAAAGTATTTATCGGAACATATTCTGGCAAGGCATGAATACATTTAGGGACAATATTACATATAAGCAAATAAAAAAATTAAAAAAATTAAAATCATGAAAATTATACTGAACCCAATCAATACAAGTACAAGTACAAAAATTATAAACAGTGACTGAAGGTCATTTAATGATATTCATCAGTTAAGATTAGCAGCAGGCTGCTTAATTGTGATACTTCTGTACAATGTGACCTTCAGTTAGGAGCTCAACAAGAGATTTTCTTTTGACTAGATAGTTATTTCAAACAACTGATTGACCTTGACAGGTCACGCAATTTGACGTTCCGCCAACTTTGTAGTTCCAACATCATTCGACCTAATGTGACCAGAAGTTATTGAGAGCAGCAGCAGTATGTATGTTGGTACCACAAGCAAGACAAATGTAATAGAAATTCCATCTAAAATAAATGAAAGGGACACTCAATTTAGAGACCTCCCTTCAATCACACATTTGTGTACCGATATAATATTAACAGTGACCTGGGGCAGAAATGGTGGCATAATAATGCAACTGAAAAGTGTAGTTATAAAGCCCTGCTCTCTGTTTTTGTCTTTCAATTCTTTAGTATTTACTTGCAAAGGTCAGAAGACGTTCATATACTGTATGGCACCACATTATTTTATTAATACTGTATACTATTAAATTTTAGTGCCTCTTACAAGCAAGCAAATGCAGTACTGCAAATGTCCATTCACCTTTACTGTTTTATGAAGGAACATTTTTTTTATATTTGCTCATACACTACCTACTGTACCACACACCCACCCCTTAAAAAATGTAGAATAAGAAAATGAATGAAAAGAGAAAATGTTCTTGAAAAAGGATTACATTTGGCAATTATTGGGCCTATCTTAGAACCACTAATGCCACGTCTGAATGACAGCACTTATGCAAGTAAGTATGTGTGTCTGTGGATGGGTTGTCTAAAACCAGGGACCAATTCCACCAAATCGAGGAGCCGATCTGGGACCTCTTTTCTTTTTAGTTTCAGCCTCCTTCATGCACAGTTTCTTCCGCTTGCTGTCTGTGTATCCTTTAAGGGGAAAATAAATCATATCAGTAACATATTTGCTCACATGTAGCACTATCTCTTCAGACAACTTTTTCTAACATCCTAGATATTCAACCAACAGTCACTAATAGCACACTGACTAAAATCTCACAAGAGGCTTGTGTTAGTATTTCAAAAGAGAGATTTAAGGTCTTTTGTTTGGCTAACATTAGCATAAGGAAATATGCAGTGCAATATTGAAGGCCATCCACCTAGCTAACGAAGCACCCATTATGAAGCATTCAGTGTCTACGCATTTTGGATAATTACTCGACTATTGAATATAACCTCCTGACCCCCAGGAAGAAAAACAGAAGGTGACCTTTGGCCTCCACTCATTACTGGAGAGTAGAACACAGCTCTCTAATGAAAACCTTGTCCTCTGTGTTTACATCTGCCAATCAAGCGCGGTACTGTCCTTTGTATGTCCATCAGACACAAAGGCAGACAAATGAGCAGCCATTATTAAAACGACGCTGTTAATCAGTAGCCGTGTTAGGGTGGGGCACACCTCTAGGCTCCTCCTCCTCCACTGAGGGGTTCTGCTGAGAGTTCCTTAGGTGGCGCTGGTGCAGCGGAGGGCCAGGATGGGGGTTGGGCCTGCGGCGCGGGGAGTCGTCCTCGAGCGCGTCTTGGCCTGCCATGTCTGTGGAGGGTGGACATGAAGACACATTCACTTCCTCTCTGGCTGAACACTGGAGAGGGTTCCCCATTGGGAGATGCAGATGCCCAGTATGCAGCCCCATATCACTCACTATTATTAGGTTATCAACATTATTATTATTGTTGTTAATATCAGTTTTAAAACCTCCAAGGGTGTTTGGATTCGGACTATTTGCATGTGTAAAAACCTGAGCAGAATTAGCATTTTTGGCTCCAATCATTGAGTTGAAAGGAAATACTTTCAGCAAAAGCTGTACCACCATTCGGTCTAAATTCAGATCTGTGATTGGCCACACCCATGCAGAAATAAATATGGTCTTAGATATAGGATTACACAGCCGTGCAGCAATGAACAGGAATATGTGTTTTGCATGCTCATTTTATTTTTTAACAAGCTTGATGTGTAAGAGAAATACAAATGGTCACAAATGTGTTAACAACTGTTGCAAGCATAGTGAATATTACATACCATGATACAAGCTTGCAAAATTTAATTGTATATTTGCGACTATTCACTTGCGACCAAAAGCCTCAAATCAAAACACAGGTTCATGGAGTTTTGTCACAATAGTTATGCCATAAATAAACAGGCAATATTGCTCCTTGTGATGCCCTTGGCAATGGTAAAACAATCAACGAAAGAGACATACTGTACATCTATTACAGCAAGTTGAGTGCAAGTGCAAAACACTATATTGCTGTAAAACAACAAAGAGGATATATAACAAGAAGTTCAAGGCAACCCCCACATTTCCTTTCAAACGCCGACCATATATTTTATTCATATTTCATGTGCCCGACTTTATTGTGATTAGTCATGTAAATAAAATGAGATTTGGTTATTCTTTTCTTTAGGTAATTTACATTTATATTGAATTAGTGGCAGGGTATGGGGGGGCGAGGGGAGATTTATTATGCTGAGAGATTACATACAGATCTCATCGCCATTGTGTTGTGTAATTAAGGCAGTGGAGAAAAGGGACCAGATGCTCGCAGTCCTAAACCTAGTTCCATTTAGAGTCTTCAAAATCCCCTCCATAACGCCTATAGCCAGGCCAGTGGCCATTCGATAAATATCAGCAGGTTAGATCACTTCAGTCTCTATACCTGTCAGGAATATATATACTGTATATTACATGCACAAAATATATTATAGATAAAAAAAAAAAAAAACGTAAAATAATTTTTAGAAAATAATAAACCAATGAAAAATATGTTCTTGCGATACAATGGATGCCAATAAAGGTTGATTCATTATTTGATTATTAAGTTAATTAAATGTATTAATTACAATTTTTGTAATAAATACAAACATTTGTATGTGCAAACGGAGATTGTAATGTTCAATATAATTTTAAAGGTATAGTAATTTATTGTAATATAATACACTCTTTGTCAAATCCACCAATAATCTCCTCACTGATTGTCCAGTATTTAACCATTCTCTATGTGTGCTGAAAGAATAATCTGGTGTGACTACACGGCTCTGGCTCTGTTAACAGGAACATAAACAAAGTGGTGCAGACCGCACCACACAACACTATCCCAGCTTTGGCAATGTGTTTCCAATGGCATTGAAGGGAGAGGTGTTTTTTTTTGATTGAGTTCAAATAATAACAAGCTTTCTAGAGAATGACTAACTATACCTTTATTGACATATTTTTGTTTTGGTGTGTTGAGGGATGTGTTACTTTCTGATCAGATTGTAGGGTTTGAAAGCAACTCCAACAGGCAATCTGGAAAGCTATTAGTGTCTTTGGTCTAACTAGCTTTAACAGTAAAAGACGAAATCACTGCATTTGAATGGATGTATTATTCCAGCTCCTCTGCCATATTGACCCTAGTCTACTTGTTTGTCACAAATGGTTTATAATGGTACTTAGGCTACAACCCACAAGGTAAGCTTAGCTTGTGTTTTCTCACTCAGGGAAAATGCCTGGACTGAGAATAAAGCAGACATTGTAAATGCATGTATATACTTAATGCTTGGATTGAATATATTTCTACTTTAATGTGTTCAAGTGTTTTGTTTTGTTTTAGTTTGTTTTTCCAGAGTGCTATATGTTAGTTAGCATAGCCTCAACCTACTGATTCACTGAAATGTCTAACATTGCAGAGAAAGAAGGCAAGTCTCAATGGACATGAATGCTATACATCTCAAGGCAATCTTTCTATGTCTCTGTCCAGCTCATATATAATCCCAATCCTACACTCCCTTTTGGAACATGTCTGCTGGTGCTGTCGGTTTAACCGTGTGGAAGTGGATACCTGCAATGTGCAAGCTGCAGTATACAGCGCCTACAGATCAATATATGTCTTTATTATGGGATGGCATTCTTAAGAAAAATCTGTTTAATTTAAAGGCTAGGGTTAGGTTAGTATTAGCCTCTTCCCTCCATTAGCTTTACATCACATAAGCAACTCTGTGATGAACGTCTGATACATACACCCCTGTAAAATGGACAGCACTTTCAGGAAGTGAGGATGTCGATTTTCATTGGCTATTAGCATTGTCACTCACACAAAATCTGTATCTGTAATTCCTGTGCAATGCTAGAGTAGTCCTTTATTTATACATTTCAGTTGTTCTATTTATTTTAGGCATTAACCGTAGCCTACATATCTAACAGATTTACAATCCCAACAGCCAGTTTGTGTCATTAAGTTTCCCAACAGATTCCTTAGTGTGAGTTTAACATCCGACTTGGTAATTGAGTTATGTGGTTGGTCGTCATGAATGTCAATCAAAATACCTCTCCTGTCAAGTAGGCGGTTCTTGACAAAGTTAACCAGCGCTGTGTCCCAGACTTTATGTAGTAAAGTAGTAAAGTCTCTGTGAGACCAGGGTTAGGGTTGCTGGTCATCCAATGAAGTCTGGACGTTTTAAGACTATGTTTATCAGTCTACCTTATTAATCCAACAATAAGATATTTTAAAATATTAGGTATTCTTTTAATTGAGGGTTAAGATGTAAATTATACAATATTTTCGCAATGTCTCACAAAAGCACTCACTCACTGTCAATGGTTTCAGGCAGATGTGTGCCTTTTCTGAAACAGAAGGGGCAATTCTGCTAAATGTCATGTAGCCTCTTGTAAAGGAACAGCGTCATCTAGTGGCCAATATGTATAGTGGGGACTGATCTGTACACGAGTCACCATAAGCACAAAACTAACCACCATGATGGAGCAAGTTGACCGTAATCCCTAAATAAATAAAAAACTGAATGTATACTTCTATTGCAGACATCTTTGATGATTTAATGGACAACTATATTGGTTGAACTGTCTATGAATTTAAAAATAATTACAGGCTACCATATATCTGGGGACCAAAAGTAATTAATTCACATATTGTTAAATAAAATCATAATGATTAATGCTTTAAATACAATTCAGCCAATGCATGGAAGTTGGAACATAGACATCACAAGGTAATGTGTTTCCTACGTGGTGATGCTCTGCCCGGCCTCTACTAACGCAGTTCTTGCTTGGTTCAGGACTATTTGGCTTTTGCTTTGTTTTTCAACAAGTGAAATGCTTATTTGATTGAAGGGTGGTTTACATTACACTTTTTGATCTTGTGGGTAGCTATTTAGGATCGTTGTCCTGCTGCAGTGTGAAACACTGAGTTTTGATGTGTTTGGTTGGATATGTGCAGATAAGATGGCTCTCTTGCACTCTGAATTCATCCTGCTTCCGTTGTTAGGAGTCACATCTTCAATAAAAACACCATCCCCTGCATCCCTGCCTATGGCCTCCATGTTTAACAGATAAAGTTGTAGGCTATGTCTAAGATCATGGGCACTTCCTTTTATCTCTCCACACCTCCACTCCATAACTCTGGTAGAGATGTACCTGTCAATAACATTGTTCAATTACTACGCTGGTTTCTTTGGCAAACTGTAAACTGGCATTTCTACTTGTGAGGCTTACAAATGGTTTGACTCTTGTGGTAAACATTGTGTTAGTCTGGTAAATGCCCCTTATTTGCTGTCTTGGATACATATTATATACACATACCTCTTGGTGAGTCTACCACGCTGCTTGATGTCTTTCAGCTCACCGGGACATTTTGTATTTTTACTTTTTAAGAATGCATCAAACTGATTTGGTGAAGCCTAACATTCCTGCTATTTCTCTCAGCTTCACATTGGATCGTCACTGGCATTGTCACCTATTTCGTTATGCTTACTGAAAATAGGTTCCAAATGAAAATACCACGGTTTGAAATCCACCATTCATTAGCTGATTTGTGCATGATGATAAACTGATTAAATAACACATATGTCCAAGAATAGCGTCAGGTTGTCCAATTAGGCCTACTTGTGATTTAAAATCAGGATGCCCTAAAATTGAAGGTGGCAGGAGTATCTGTGATTAATCACACCATTTCATTCAAAGCCAAAATGGAGAGCCAAAATAACACAACTTATTTTACTTTCCAAATACATTGGGGGCCATGTGTTGTGTTAAAAAATATAAAACTAGGGTCATTTGGGACATCATGCATAATGGGACAAATAAGGTTTTACATCATGGACTCTTTACGTATTAGCAGCCAATCACCAAACATTTTATTAAATGTTAGCTTCAAATGTCCTTTACACAAATCAGCAATTTGTATTGGTCTAAGATAACTAGGATGGGCTGAGCACAGGAAAAAAGTCTGCGACTAAAACTAGTCCCAGAACTCACAGGGTTAAGCATGTGGCATGCTGATTTCCTCTTTTTATAGTAAGAGTTTTGCAGCTAAAGCAGTAAGGGTATAACAACAAAAACCGTTGTAGGATATTTCATTTGATTAACTGTTTGACTTATAATCAAAGTGTTACCAATACACTTTACTTTTTATGGGAAATGGTTTTTAGTGACTGTCCCTTGCATCAGATACATTGGGACATTTTTCTAGGCATATGTCTTGGATACCACCAGGTCCCATATAACATCACAATATGCAATTGTCTTTGTGTGCCACTTTGTCATGTTACAGACATGTTGTGATACATGTATTGTATCACTCAACATTAAATATGCTGCAGTGAGTTTGTCAGCCATAATAGGCTAATCATCATTAGCCATCATTGTAGACTACATGCAAACACACAGGAGTGTTTGTGCATGTATGGAAACTTGCATGTCTTTGATGAATGATTTAGCTAAATTCATGTTGTACTGAAATGATACATGGATTCAACCATTTATTATTTTTATTTTCAGTTTAATGCATTTTATTTGGTGTCCTTTTCTGTCCTAATTTCTGTCATAGGAGTAACATCTGTGTTCTTGATGTGTTTGAAGGTCCAAAGCTTCTAAATTATTTTACTTGGCAACTTAATTTATTTGTAAAACAAATATAGTAAAGGTAACTAATTATAAAAAAAACACTTAAGGTAGCCATCATGATTTTACGTGGGTTTTAAAGGTAGCAGTCATAATTTTACCAAAAATATCCCAAATTACATGACATCACCATATATGTCAAGAAGATGGCGCCATTGTACTGCAAAACAATGCCCATTCAATAACGCGTCCATTATATAGATGCTGTCTGTCCTTTCAATAATAGGTCATCAAAAAGAAGAGACTGGACTCCCAAAATATCAGTATACGCAGTAGGCTAGGCCTATGACGTTAACTAGGCTTCTCCGCCTTGACATCTTCTACCAACTCTGACTTTACTCATTTACCCAAAAAAAAAAGAAAGAAAAAAGTGCAGAGGCATGTCTAAATAAACTAGCCAGAGCACATGAGCACATTCCAGAACTGTCAGGCCACAGACGTACATGCACAGACACCCACGCACCCTGTCATGCCAAAACCAAGTAATTAAAATGTTAACTCAAAAGTCTAAACTTTAAAGGGAACTTGGGAAAAGGGAAAAATGTGCACCGATATAACACATTAAATGTGAATGCTTTACAGTTCAAGCTGGCCTATCTCTAGTTTTAGTATAACTGGAAGAGAAGGATTTTTGTGGAGTTTATTCTTTAAAACCACCTAAAAACGAAAGCCCCCGCTGGGGGCTTTGTGTGCCACTTTTAAAAATTATTGCGCACTATGTGCATAATATGTGCACGTGCAATTCTGCTGACTTTATGCTACCCACACATGCCACATATCATATGAAAGCACAGGATGTACAGATTCCAACGGTATAACTTTTATCATAATCAGTTGTACAGTTTGGTAAATGAGATTAAAACCACCTAAAAACGAGAGCCCCCGGCGGGGGCATCTGCACTCTTCACTACACACGATACAAGAACATGCTAAAAGTAAAGCAACACAGACATGCTGCACATCCACTTCAAGAGAAGAAACTCGACTAGAAAGTAATAAATTCTATTTTTACCTAATTAAAACACAATTCTAACACCAAGCATCTAAAAGTGCGTATGTTCATAAATAAAAATTATTGTGCACTATTGCACGTGCAGTATATGTGCACGTGCAATTCTGCTGACTTTATCCTACCCACACATGCCACATATCATATGAAAGTCCAGGATGTACAGATTCCAACGGTATAACTTTTATCATAATCAGTTGTACAGTTTGGTATATGAGATTATTAAAATATGACAATGTGTAAAACAAATTTAACATGGCATAAATAGAGCTTCCGCCTGACATGTTTCTAATAAAACCTCTATTTGCTCTGCTTCATTTTATTAGAATCAACCTTTGCACAGGAAATTTTCAGATGTTGGGCTTTTGTTTTCTAGATGTTTGGGGCTGCAACTGCATCATCCTAAAGGGGTTTTTTACTCTAATATTTAGTATATTTTCAGACGGGAATAAAATTTAAAAATTTTACTGCATTCCATCTCTATATACTCTGCAATGGTAATACAACATCAGTTTACATATAAAGTATTCACATTCAATAGCTTCTGCCCTATCAAATGAGACCAGATGTATGTATATAGGCCTCATGGTTGAGGAACTGCACTTGATTTATTTGTGGTATAATATTTGAGGCGTTTTTCCTGGAAATTGTGCTAGTTTATTTAAGATTGCAGGCTATTTTACAGATTTAATAACTCAGGCAATGTATAGCAGGCACTTACCTTCAGTAACGAACAGAGCATACAGGCATTCGCTAAATGTCTAGAATGCATGTCTGTCTGTCTGTCTGTGTAGGAGGGAAAAGGTCATTGAAAAATAAACATTGCAACCCGCTCTGATTAAACTTGAGATTAGTGAGTTAAGTTAATGCACACACGTGGAGTGATGGGGAGAGAGCTGACAAGAGAGGTAGCAGCTGTGGTTTCCTTCGTGTGAATGCATAAAGCAGGCAAGCACACATTGTAGATGCGAGTTAGAAACTTGCCACTCAAGCAAACGGAATCAACACACAGACATAATGCGACAACAGGCAGTCACCAAGGTCACATTTATCTTTATTGTCCAATATTCTTAAAGTCCAAATCTCAAACCTGCCTTTATTAGAATGTTGAACACTATTGTAATGTTTTTATTTTTTTTTAACAAAGTACACAAAAACCCTTGTTTGTCCATTAACAATGTGTTGTTGTGGTCTGTGGTCTTGGATCATGGTCAATCAAACAATTATGGTGTAAACAGAAGCAAAAGTCTCCTGGCATCCACGACCATGCAGAAATGAACAAAATACTGACTGGTGCTCCAAAACCAATTGAAAAAAGCAAATTAGATGCACATCGATAGTTTACATTTATTCAAATCATTCATATTTACACAAGTCTGAACACTGCTAACATGTTAGCGATGTGTTGTTAAAGAAATTAGGACAAACTGTGTTAAGCTTCAATCATTCCACTTTGTTAAGTCAACCAAATGAGAAAGCAGAAATGACATGCATACGATTCAATATACAGCTTTCTGGATTCCCCCAGCTAGATCGGAAAATACAAATCAAAACACACGCATCAAGCAACCCCCTTGCAATAAATAATCAAAATCAACCTGCTTAAGCACATGTGGCTGAATGGATTAAGTACCATTTAAAAATAGATTTATAAAAAAAAAACACACCAAAAAAAAAAAAAACACACTTGCTGTATTAGAATAGTCCCAAAAAACAAAAGGAATAAATACCACTAATATTAACATCTTCCTCTGAACCCCCCCATAAACTATGATATAAAGAATATCATTCTTCCGGAATGATGTGGTTTTCACCAGGATGACGTATGTATGACAGATGAAAAGACAAACAAACCCCCTGGTGGACCACCTACGTCAGTGCTACTACGCCATGTATACACCCCACCCTTCCCCCACACCTCCAATGTTGTGAAAACTGAGCATTGCTCAAGAGTTGTTGTGAGATCTGATTTACTTATTATCCAGTCTTAGGAGCTGCTCCTTACCATTAACGGTTAGAGATTTTAACTGACCATCTTCCTCCACCTCCACACGCTCCTGGCCATTCTCCACAATCCTATCCGGTGGAAGAAAACAGTCGCTTTATCAGCACCCTTCATTGATAAGGTTATATCAATACTGTAGGTCACATTAGAAATGCTTTTATTTTATTATATTATTGTTAGCAGGGTTCCCACGATAAATCATGTCAAATTCCCTGACTTTCACTCACTGAAATAAATCTGAAATAAATTATGCTAACATGTAAACATTCAGACCAATAGTTTCAAGATATGTTGAGACATCTCAAAATGTAATACCATCTCCAGCAATATATTTGATAAATTGCAATTAAGATTTAAACCTGTTGTAACCAAAATGTCCTGATAATATTAAATAATGATCAAATTTCTTTATGGAATACTACATTTAAATTCCATGCCGAGTGTGAGCACAGTGTTGCTGATATTCAGAAAACCACAACAATGCTACATTTAAGTAGGATTTGGCCCAAAACTGAAACTCCCAGAATGGTACCACCATTGTAGGAACTTACCGTTTAGTGGTGATTTTTCTGCCGTTGATGAACTTGGTGGAGGTTGATACGGACCTGAAATTGCCCATTCCTCCTCCGCCTCCTCCACCGCCGCCGCCGCCGCCAAAGGATGCAGAGGAGAAGGAGCTGAACCCTCCACCCATTGGTTCAAATGGCACAAACCCTACAGAAAGACCAGCTGTGTTCATGCTACGACCAACCACAACCCTACCGTTATAGCTCGCTCCAGTTTGCAGCTAGTAATTATGTTACAACTACACCAGTACAGCGTGCTGGATAACAAGGTCAAACTAGGTCATCCTAGTTTCACAACATATCTTAAAAGCCATACACAAGTTCACACCTTGACCAAACCCTGAGAATCCTGCTCCAAACGCTGGGAAAGACCCAAACCCCTGGAAGAACGGCCCCCCCGTTCTGCTGCGGCTCACGCCGCGGTGGTGACTGTGTCCGCCGCCGAAGAAGTTGTCAAAGGGGCCATCAGCAGCAGCTGGGGAAGGGAAGGAATGCATTAGCTCCTGCAGGAGTCCATTTCACACTGGCACGCCCACCAACTCATGCAGCATGCAGCATGTACACACAAATGTACAGTGGGCATGGTTGCATGTAGGCTACTAAGGAGCAGCTAGCGGCAACTTGCTCATTTGGCTTGCTGGGGAATCCAACAACACAACCTTTAAGGCTAGTGGGAGCTGGCCACTCCAACCTCCACTGTCGTCAGGATTTTAGTTTAAAGCCAAAATGACGGGGTGAACGTAGGCCTGAATCATTTGCTCCAATCACGCATGAGTGCAGCTCTGCAGCGAGGAGGATAACAGTGGAGCTAAGGCCCAAATAGGAAGGAATAATAAAACGATACCTACTGTATATGGCTGCAGCAGGGGAGGTCAGATGATCATTTCACAAGTTGACATGTCAAAATACCAATTGCTAATTCTCATTCAAAAGCCCTATTGGCCATGCTAGCAAGGGCAGGTGGCCCATATGGGTCAGCTACACTGGAGGAGGATTGCTGGCACTGTCTCTGTAAGAAGAGCTCAACACATAAAGCCTAGCATCCAACTAGACAGAGGCATTGGCATTTAGTGCCCACTTAAGTGCAGGGATGGCATTACAGAGCTAAAGACAAGCTCGCAGATAGCTGACAGTAACATGAGGGCAGTCAGCGGCTTGGGGTTTGAGGTAACGTTGCGTGCACTGCCTAGTGCCTGCCCTACAGGGACCAGTGTGTTGTGAGAGGGACAGTATCTGTGTCAGCCCCTCCCCCTGGCTAGGTGATTGGTAGATCGAGAAGAGGCAGCAGCAGCAGCACTGGGCCAGAGCAAGCCAACAGCCGTGCTGCCACAGAACGGATCCAGGACACCCAGCCAGACCACCCTCACGCGGACTGACGTGTTCACTTAAAGCTCCGTGTGGTGCGGGCGGGCCTAAATGTGATGTCAAAACTCGGAGAGAGACAAAACAGACTGTAATGGATGACTCTGTGTACTGTGTGTGCATGCACTGTATCCAGGACTGTACCACTTTGATGGGGGGGGGGAACACTACTCTCTTGGACCGATTGTGTTTTTGGACTGGCCTTCCTGTTTATGAAACAGAGCAAAACAGTGACAGCTGTGCTCTCCCCCCTGTTGTCAAACAGACCAAGTCAGAGGTATAGAGACTGTTGGACAAATAAACACATGCGCGTGCACGCTCACACACGCTCACACACACACACACACCAAGCTATAGGCAGGTCAAGACTGACTATGGACTCTAAATAATATTGTAAAAAGACATACCGCCTTCTCAAGCTTCATAGCTAATAAGTCACGTACATTTTATTTATACAGCCCTTAATCACATTAGTCGCACAGGGCTGTACAGCCTACATTTCACATGGAAACAAACAACACCCCCTTAACCTGCTCCTCCTAAAATACATGCTCATGTTACCTTCTCCCCCAATATGTGCACCACAACACACACGCACTTGCCGTTAGTACAACTGCTGCTGTTTTAATACCGAGGCTATTTTTTTTATAGCATTCCAGTTGAGTAATGCAGGCACTTATATCCATGCTATCGTCTGTGTCTGGGCTCCATATTTAAAGCTACACAGGGTGAAGCACACAAGCCTTCCAATAGGACAGGGGTGTTCCACACAACTGGACAGGACAACGTACCATTACTACACTACTAACTACTCAAGAGTCATGTCATGCTGAGTAACCAAGAAAACAGTATTGGTATATTGGGCTACTAAGCTCTGACAGTATCAGCCTCAGTAGTCATTTCCTTGTGACGGATCAAATTCCACCAGATATGATCTCCTATCTCCCCCAAGAACCAGCTTCAACAAATCGACCTTGTACGGCGGTCCCTCTCCTTGGAACGAATCACAGTATTGAGTGGAGGAAAAGCAGGGCTAAAGCCTGGGCAGTATATCAATGCTAAGTGTTGTGGGGCGAGGACAGGCTCATTTCAAGAGATGGACATTGCTGGACCACACTCGAGGCCCTTGACATTGTCTGCTCAATGGGAGTGTACCACAACATCAGGGCTTGTGCATAGAGAACCCTTACCTTTGAGCCCTGAAGCTGTCTAATAGAAAAGCTAATTAGGCAATGACATCATTATCATAAGCCAAGGGCTTGACAAGGGGCTGCATATCCACTATCACAACCGCTCTAATTAATATCCTATTTACATTCCCAGCCAGGTCACAGATATTTGGGCCATGTATAAAACTGCACTGTATGCATCTTTAGTTCAGTGTTGCCAGCATGCATGCACCGAGATGCCATGTATGGACAGTATATAACAGTAGGTCTCTATGGCAGCCTGCCAGAACACCTGCCAGAAGCCTTACCAAATAATTCTGCAAATGGATCTCTGCCACCGAAGAATTCCCTGAATACATCCTCTGGATTACGGAATGTAAAGCCACCATCAAAGTGATGTCCGTTGTTATAATGGCATCCTGCAAACAAGAAAACACACACAATTAAGTATTATTTAACACTAGAACCACCAAGAATCTCTGTATACCTAAAACCGCCAACGGGTAAAATGTACCCGTGCGCCTAGATAGTGTTTCTAGTTCCAAAATGTACTCTGTCATTGTATTGATTGTCTTCTAAAATCAGTTTGTTTAATTGCCTGTGTTTTGGTGCTTTAGTTTTATAATTATGGTCTAAAGGGGCGTCTTCAAGAACACACAAATATAGGTTATTCATAAAAGCATCCCAAGATCAAAGATCCCACTTGTTAGGCATGTCGGCTAACTTAAGCTAATGCTTACTCAGCTGTTCCCGACTACACTTCGCTGTAGTCGGGAACAGCTGTTCATCCACGCCACTAGTATCTGTAGCAAAAAATGCAGTTTTGTATGAATCTCCCCCACACTTCAGTCATGAAGTGTCCGTGGTGTACCCGCATCGTGCATCGTCTCCTCCTTATCATAAGCAGAAAGGAAATGCAGGATCTCTCGAAATCAGTTACTCAACAGCGTTTAGATGAGAAATATTGAACCATTGCTCGAATCAAAAACTTTCCATCTCACTGTTATTTCCCCTGTATACATCCTCACATAGAAGCGCATTCAATTTGTGACAAGCGTCACATCCAAGGATGCTCTGTAAGCTACACACTGTATGTGCTTCAGCCAGTGTACACTTGCTGACTGAATCATCAGACAGACATAAAAGCTGTTTCTTCAAATGTTACGCATTGTGTGTGGTGTGTGGCCAGCTGACCCTGTGAGAATCTACTGTTATGAATGATGTAGATTTCGATCACACACTTGTGTACCGTCGCCTAGCAATATATAATGTGTAACAGGCGGCTGCGCAAAAATAAGAAACCTGGCGAAAATAAAGACAGTTTGATAACGGGTACATTTGACCCGGTGTGGCGTTTATAGGTATAAATGTCCGTGTTTTTAATCTGGATTTGTCTAGACTATATTTAACAATATGGACTACAACACAACACCGTTTTCGGAAAAGTCAAAGACTGGGGGACTTATATATATTATTAAAACTGTTATGTACAATTGAAAAACCTCCACGGGTAAATTTTACCCTGTGGCGGTTCTAGTGTTAATGAATACAAGATCCAAAAAAAAAAAAACACGACAAGCCATGTAAAAAGCAAGCATGTCCAAGTAATTTGTGCTGTATGAATAAATGCTACAATAGCTACTTGCAAAAAAAAAAAAAAACATTATTATTATTATTATTATATTTCCCAGCTAAGGTGTTTCTCAAATTCAGTATCAGTAATAGAGAATGTATTGATGTTACTGACAATAGGTATTTACTGATAGTACATCACAGAAGTACATAAATCTTCTTGTACGATGTAACATGAAAATGAAATGCATATGTGTTGAGAGCTTTATAAAAGAGTCATACATGTTTTTGTTGTTTATGTCGAATGCACAACATTGTCAAAGAGAGAGACTTGGAAACAAGGCAGGTCTCAATTCTGATGAAACATAACTCCGTCTCTTACCTCCTCCTATACCGCCTGCTGAGAGACCTTCTTTGCCATACTGGTCATAAGTATTCCTCTTGTTTTCTAGGGAATACAGACAGAAACACACCTCAGAACATAACTCAAGGCAGCAGCCATTTCTGCTGCCATTTGTTAACGTACGTGCTTTCATACAAGTCTTAGCGACGCTAGCAGCTGCATAGGTGTGTCGAAGTGTTGCACAATTAATGGAATGTACACTTTCCTTCTAAGATTCAGTCATCCAAGAGCATGTTCACTATTTATTGCAAGCACACATTGATGACATTAGGTGGCAACAGAAAGTAACCTTAAACACAATAAGGTTGTCTGTGACAAGACGATAACAGAGAGCCAGTGTTCAGCTCTCTAACCAGCCTCATGCACAAACAACCTTGACACCACACACCTTCGGGGCTCACAAGTAATGCTCTGTCACTTATGAAAGTAATACATACTTTCAGTCAATACATTCAGAAGGAGAGCTTTCCACCCACATGCATTCATTCCAGAATGTTCTTTAGCTTCTACAGACTGATTCTAGTGTAGAACTCTGGTTTCGTAATTCATCTTATTTTAGAAGGCCAAAGTAAGGTACTTTCTTTTCGTATACTCCTGTCTTTAGATACTATATTATGTATAAATAATACAATAAATTAAATAAAGCGTTTTTGACACACTGTATATTTATTTTAAGATAGTGTTACAATGTGTGTTGTATTTTGACAAGCCAGTTTTATTAATAAAAAAATAAGATGCTATCATGGCATACACTGAATATCAGCACACACATTTAAAGACAAGCCAGCTTACCATCTGAGAGCACTTCATAAGCCTCAGACAACTCTTTGAACCGTCTCTCAGCTTCATCCTTGTTCTCGGGGTTCTTGTCTGGATG
Source organism: Typhlichthys subterraneus (assembly GCA_027564835.1). Lineage (NCBI taxonomy): Eukaryota > Metazoa > Chordata > Actinopteri > Percopsiformes > Amblyopsidae > Typhlichthys > Typhlichthys subterraneus. The sequence goes on along the minus strand of JAODUH010000013.1, from coordinate 2,952,312 downwards.
CCATTTCAACGCTAGTTTTCTGTACCTGAAATACACATAGGCACATATATGCATTAAAGACACAGCAATATGGAAACACAGAATGCCGGTGAGCTAGAAGAGCATGAGTTCTCAATATGGTGGGTCTCAATATGGTATATTTAATTAGTTATATTTATTCAAAACAATACACAGGTTTCAAGGAAGCCATTTGGCTGCCAGGTAGACAGTAGACTGCTGACCAACATTTATAATGATATGGTATTGTGATATGACACCACCAACCCCAAGACACATTTAAAGGACATGGGTCTTTTTATTTTTTGGGTGGCAGCCATGGCTACCCCAAAAACACATTTGCAATCCATGCAAGCCTATACTCGCTACACAGCCATACATACCAACAGAAAGGCTACATGATATAACATACAGTTCTATGCATATAACGCATACTGTAGCTACATATTATCCATCTGGCCTCTTAAGCAGAAATAACAAAGACAAGCTAAACCCTATTGATCTGCAGCGCGGACTAGCACAGAGGCCTGCACTGCCTCAGCAGTTTGTCCCACACTGACACAATCCATTGATTGACTCCTATGGATCTGAGAGGAATTGTGCTGCTGGTCGGTCACTGTGTGTATGACCATCAGGCTGCCTCGCCTTGTCAATGGTCAAGGCGAGGGTTAATCATGTAGCCATGAGGCCAAGCCGCAAACTATACCCTTTAATCTCTTTTGATGCAAATGTTAACACTTAAACCAGGTATCAGATGCTCTTTGGCTCTGCTTGGAGTTAGACCAAATACAAACAGTTGTAAATTAACCCAAGAAGAACATTATCAAGGCAGTGGTAGTACTGATGATGCATTAGCTCACTATTCACAGCCAAGCGTATAAGCAAATAGTCTGCAGCTGGCAACCAAGTGACTGAAAACAAACAGGAGTGTAACGCGCTTGTCAAAGATGGTGAAACATTCCTATCTCTGATGTTATCTCTGAAGTTTAAAAAGGTATTAATAATTTAAAAAAATACATTCAATCTTGGAAAACACATTGTATAATAGAAATACATTTTAACAGGTTATGTGTAAATTATCATAAATGTGATTTGGACATTTATAATGGTTTGACTGCTAATTAACTGCTAATAAAGTAATAGCTCGTCGCATCTAGAACACTGAAAGAGCAGGAAATGTCAGCCAAAGTCCATTAACTTCAAATCTGATTTTTAAGGTGGATAGGAGCGCCATATGATATGTCAACATTCAGAGTCATAAACGGAGATGACACAGTGGGAGTTGACGTATGAAGCAGAACATTATATTTGAGGAAAAACACTGGAATAGCATACCTGGCATTCCACAGCCCATACAGTCCAAGTACTATGGTTATGTTTTTCAACAGTATGATTTTGTCCCCGGCATTTTTAACAGCCGACCTCAAAAAATGTTAACAGGACTCCAATTCTGTCTGAAAAAGAGGGGACGCACCTCTGTTGGGTGAGAGTGTGATTATAGTGGGATTGTTGATGGGCCAAGGTTATAGGGAGGCGCATGGAAAGTTTTGCTCTCTCTTTATGCGATTATTACCGAGGGGGGGTTATAATTAACCTGTTACATCTTTCAGCCTGGCCTGTGACCAGAACAACAGTAGATGGCAAAGTAAAAATAGCACAAAAGACATTCACACTCACGCTTTTTTGATCTCGTCTTGCGAGGAGTCTCTCCGGACCCCTAAGGTTTGATAGTAGTCCACCATGGCTGTGGCTGTGTGCGTGTAGCCCGGACCTTAGTGTGCGAGGGTCCTGTGAGCAGCTTCTGTGGGAGGAAGAGCAGGAAGAGCATGGTGCCATTAGCAAGGCATGCTAAGCTACAGGGCTGTAGCTCCACAGGTCCACCACTACTGAGGTCTCCCCTCCCAGGCCAGAGAGACTCTAACCTGTAGGAGGAGCAGATGCACATGGTGATACAGTAATAGGAAATGATTCAAGCGCACTGAAGAGTGTTTCCTTACAGACAGCCAAGCAAATGCTAGCCCAGTCACATACTGGCATAATGACTAGTAGTAGTGAGGAGCTCTGCCTCAGGCTGGAAATGATATTTATGTTAAAAATTTGTATTGCTTATGCAGCCGATTATTTTCATATTTCGTGCTTGTACTATAGCACAAGTTTCATATTTCATACTTTTACTATAGTACAAGTTGTAGCCTATTAAGACATGACTCAACAGGTTTAAAAAGAAATAGACATACCACTAGTCATAAGACTCACATTTAGATGATGTTAATATAGCCTAATGCTAGAAAACTAGCATAATTCACCCCTCCTCCAGTCCATACTTACATTCAGTGCCACATCTAATCCAAACCTAAGTAGTTTGGGGGAGGAGGTGCGCACACACCCATACACCATTTGTTTAATATTTTACATAACAAATTTTATTCAGCTATGCAAATCTATTCCATAGTTAAATTGGTCAAGCTAAATTAAATAGATTTTTAGCTTGAATGTAAAAGGTATCATTTGGATCATCTATAGTAGCAGTCCCTTTGAATGTGAAGATTAAAAATCAGGTAGAGAGACAATCCTCTGAAGAATAATCACAATGTGCCTATAAAATCAGCAGCCATAATGTAGTCCATTGAAAACAAACCGAATAGGAGCCTAGTTGTGGCCTCCGATATGATGGCCACACCATATCCTGGTTATAAAACAGAGCTTTTATGGTTGAAAGTTGTTGTTGGCTGATTTTCCACACCAAATCCTCCTTGTGCTCGACACAAACACTAAGTGTAAAGGCCACATGTTATAAATAGCAAATAACCAGAGCTAAAGTGGACCCTGTGTGCATAAGCTTTATGGACCGCTCCATCTTAACGTTGTGATGTAGCTTTGATGTGCCAGGAGCACTATGCTATATTTAAAGATAGTCCGAATCATTAAAAAGGTCATGACAGGCCTCTAAAGAGTAAACGGACACCCTGTCTGCAGATATCTGTAAACATCTACAACTAACTTTTTCCAATGCAATCCAGAATGTCTGGAAGGTTTTAACAAATTATCTACCCTTCCCCTACAGCTTGTGGATATAGGCAGAGAGTAGGGCTGCACAATGAATCGAATATCGATCGCGATTACGATTTTGGCTTCAACATTAAAATTAACATGATCGACTGCGATATTGATGTTTAAAATACGTGCTCAGCTCATAGAAAACTCTGCTATGTATCAAATCAAGCACTCCCTAGTCATCCGCCAACAGCAGCTGATATGGCTTCACGCGCACCCTCCAACAACAGCATGTGGATGTACAAAACCTTCCTGGCTGTTCCGAGGCAGCAGTCCGAGTAGAAAAGCAATAGAAAGTATGGATGTCAGGAGAACCGACACTTCGGTACCAAGTCGATGCCACAATTCTGAAAACATGAATGTACTTGTTGTTGTACAGTACCGAAGGTACCGGATATCAAACCTGGATGCATACGGTACCATAGAAATTTAGCTGCAGCTCCGCCTCCAGTCGTCAAAAAGAAAAACAGCAAGGCTGCTTTGTGTTCCAGGCAGATTATCAGGGACTACCGGTACTACATTCACAAAAAACAGTTCCGTAAACTATGCCAACGGTACCTTCACATTTTCCAGCCATAGTTTCCATCTTACTGGTTGAGTAAAAAGTAAACAGTTCCACAGTTCCGCTATTGTCATGTGGCATCAATGGTTCGTTGGTAAACAATCGCCTGGCGAAAGCTAAACAAAATCAGCCTTGAAGCGAATAAAATATGTAGGATATGTTGCATATTTGCGTTGCAAATAGTACAATGCATTTTAACTGATGCGTTTTTGCCTTGCGCTTCCTGATACCTCCTGAGCACCGACCGGGATGTCTGTGAATGTTTACCCGCCCTAGGAGCACTCTCGTGCGGGCACCGAGTCACGGAGGTCCCGGTGGTACTAACTCGGAGCCCACTGGTATTGGTATCGACTACAACATTTCTGGTACATGACATCCCTAATAGAAAGACAGCAGACCGGCAAAACAAAAAAAAATTATGACAGCAGCAGAAGACGTAGAGCTTGTCCCTCGAAATGGATCATCGTCTGTTGTTTGGAAGTATTTGGGATTTAGGGCAAGTGATGTTAAGCAAGAACAAGTCATATGCAAAGTGTGCTTTCGAATTGTCTGCTCCGGTGTTACTGTTAAAGTGGTTACCATGTTAACTGGTGATATTTCCAGATGCGGCGTAGGCATGGCGTGTGGACCTATGGCCCATAATGACCTGTTCGAAACACCGCAAGCGTCAATAAATGTAGCACAAGATAGAAGTGATTTCCTTGGTCAGTTTATAATGTGAGTGCAATAAAAATACATTGTTCATAAAATCAATGAATAATTGTGATAAATAATTGTGATCAAAATAATCGGGATTAGCATTTTGGCCATAATCGTGCAGCCCTAGCAGAGAGATAGAGAACAGTGTGAGCCTGTGAGCACTGTTGGTGGGATGGGTGCGCGAGGGGCACGTGCTCTCAATTTCAAACCAAAATGACAGTCAAATGTAATCATAGACACATCTGTTGAGAAGGAAAGTTCTACATTGAGCAAGAGAATGTCATTGCAAACAACCACTGCCCAAGACACAATGTTATTTATGGTTATTATAGCCTAGAAGAAGGTGGCCTGGTCACTAACTAACTAACTCATCATATGATTTTATGCACATCATCCTTTACTCAGCCCCTCAATAGACTAGACAAATTTTTTGTCAAATTAATCAAATATTGCCTCGCTGGCTGCTAGCTCTGTGCATGGCATGCTGAAAAAAATGATTCAGTTCTTCTACACAGCCCTGGCTCCATAAATAGGAAAAAAAGTTGTGCAGACCGGACCCAATAAGAATATCTTATCCTTCACAATGCGTTTCACAATGTATGTGCACATACCTATGTACACATAGCTATGTATATGTATTTAACTCATTTTTGGAGATCTCTAGGTTGTAAGCAGAAATGATTAGTCTTCCCTGTTTGATTTAGAGCTGAAATTACAGTAGGATGTAAGGAAATTAGGAAATGTTTCTTAGTAGCTATACCATGATAGGAGATCTGATACTAGACTTTTCCAACTTGTCCAACTACTGACAAATGTACTCCATGTAAGTCGCTTTGGATAAAAGTGTCTACCAAATGCTGTAAATGTAAATGTAGACTATAGACCAGTGTTCCCCAATCCTGGGGAGAGAACCACCTGATTCAAATGAATAGCTCGTTATCAGGATTCTAAAAACCTATTCATTAGAATAAGATGTGTTGGAGCAAGGAGACATCTAAAACATGCAGGGTAGCGGCCCTCCAGGACCAGGATTGGGGAGCCCTGCTTTAGACAATATGGTTGCACTATGGTGCACAACCAGGTTGTCTTTACTATACTATTTACATCCATTTAAATTCATACTACAATGTATCTAGCAATTTACTTTACTAAAGTATGCATTAACATACTACTGAAATCTACTGAGCTAATCTGTGTTTGTAATGGTGTGTGTATTGAATTCAAATTTGTGGCTAAAAGAAGATTACATTGTTTATTTACATAAATAAACAATAAGATATTACTTTTTATTCCATAAGTTTTACAACGGTTTTACAACTGCCACATTACGGTACACACGCTTTAACAATAGGCGACGGCGAATGGCGACGCAGGTTCCAGAAAGTGGTTCGTGTTAGAATGTACCAGAAAGAATACTTGCATTGTATGGCTATAATATTAGTAATTTCAAAACCGGTTTATATGGCGTGCGTGTCATCTAAATACGAAATTTAGGTAACACCTGCACGACTAGATCATTCTATTATAGCAATTGGTGGCCTACACATGTGAAAAAAGGCTAGAATGTGCTGCGCTCGGGATATTTAGCTAGGGGTTGATAACCTATGTTTTATAAAAAGACAACCACCCCCCGATTCATTTGAAAGATGTTACATTTGATTACGTGTAACGTACTGTCCAAATACCAATCATAACATATTTAGGCTAGTCGTAGCTAGCCAAGTGTCTTGTAACCAGCCAAACAATGGTGCATACACAATACAGAGGAAAAGCTTGATTTTGTCAGCCTAAAATCATAAGTGATGTACATCGTGTGATGCGTCCATTTAGCGACAATGATAACTCGGGGACATCCAGGTTGCGACATTGAAGCTACATCAGTCACTACGGTACATCCCCGTACAAAGCGCTAGCTAATTGAAGCTGACACAAGACGCAAATTTTATTTTATTCTGACACGTCGGATCAAATACGAAAACGTTAACAACATACATGTTTGTGTTTCACTACATTTTAACAAGCAACTCTCACCTTAACAAAAGAAACGTCTGTATGATGTCAGCGGTTGTTGGAGGCCAAGGGGTTTTATGTTATTGCTACGCTAATCCCCCTCTCGCCCGCAATTCCGGAAGCTGCTGATGTTTATCAGCCTGGTTCAACTGCGCACGACTGCTCAAGTTCAGCGATCTTTACTGATGACTGACGTGGATACAGCAGAAAAACAAGTCGCCACTGCCCATCCGTATAATTTGAGTCTCGTGTAATCTTTTTTAAATGCAGCGCATATGCCTATACTATAGAGTAGCCTAACTATATGATCGCCCATTCATATTTTAGACATAATAATGCTCATAATTTCTATCAACGTTATCAACGACTTTGTTGTTACGTTGTTACAATGTCTATGATTTAATTGAACGGAGATGTTTTCAGGATAGGTTATTATGTCTATGCATAGATGATCTGTCGCCCTCTGTCGTGTATAGTCACGAGTCTCAGCCTCTTCCGTCCATTAGCACTACGTCACATAGCTGGACACTGGGAGGAGTCCTCAGGGAAGACCCAGGACTAGGTGGAGAGAATATATCTCCACACCAGCCTGCGAACGCCTTGGGATCCCCCAGTCAGAGCTGGATAATGTGGCTCGGGAAAGATAAGTTTTACATCGTATTCATCTAAATAAACATGTTCAATTTCAACATGCAGGTTAAAGTAAAGCAAAGGCTTTGGGTCTTTTAAGGGCACCCAGATAAGCGAGTAAGCAGAGACATACACACACATAATACGTCTACACTCTTAAATCTACATTCACTTTTATTACATTTAAATAATAAAAATATACATATAATAACATTACTAAAAGTTTTTTAAGGTATGGAAGCTAGCTCATTGAGTCTCCATTGACTTTTTGCAAAATCCTTATATAAAGAAATTGAGCCTGGAATCAAGTTATCCAGCTACGAGAATGATTGTAACCATAAACAATTAGATTCGGAACAAAAAATATTGAATCAAAAAGAAAAAAAGGCAAAAGTACTGTGCATCCCAAAATCCATTGCGAATCCCCAAAAATGCATATTCTTCATTGGTTCTTCTTATTAATTAGTTATCATATATTGTGTATATTATACAATTATAATAGTATAATACAATAGCTTTCATATTATGTATACTTGTAACTAGGGATGGCACAATCCAGTTTTTCAGTCCTAATACCGATACAGATACCGGCACTTTGGGTATTGGCCGATACAGAGTATCGATCCGATTCCAGTGTTAGATTAGGTTTTAAGTTAAATTGCAAAGTAAATGAGAGCCAATCTCTATTTTAGGACTTTGATGCATGTTAGAAACCTGCTGCTGATAGTGTGGCCTGGGAAGGTTAGACATGGCTGATGCAGGACAGTAGACCTACGCATGTAAATTAATTTAATTGGATTAGCCCCATGGATCGGCGACAACTGTACAATTGTCACCAATACCGATCCAGCTATTTAAGTCAGTATCGGACCGATTTCCGATCTCAGTATCGTATCGGCGTCATCCCTACTTGTAACATAAGCGATTGCACTTTCAGCATTAGCTTAGGCTACTAGCCGAGATACTTCACCGGGTTTATAACATTTCCATGGTAACAGAGAGCACCGAACTTCTCAGAGTTCCGAACAGCCCAGAAGCAGCAAATAAAGCTTGTGAGATAAGGATGGTATCACGAAGAAAGCCAGCTCCACCAATCAGAGATGTCGCTGTTACACATTTTAAGATTATGGGTATAGTTATTTGTGACCAGTGTTCGGTAGTAACTAGCTACTATAGTTAATGTAATAGGATAACTTTTTCAATAACTAGTATTGTAACCTATTACTTTTTCACTCATAGCTGTTTGGCTTGGTTCCAAGCTTTTAATAAGGATTTTCAGAAAATCCTTATATAAAATATTTTTCCAACATTTTACAAAAAGTCAATGGAGAAAAATGAATGGGAATTTTACTTCCGGCACCAGAGCCCCCAAAAAAGTGGGCGGTCACTGTACGATGAAAGCGCCCCCCCCTCCTGACAAAAATCAAGTGCGGAAGTGCCGTCTGTTGGAACCATGGGTTGGAACCTCTCTATTAAATTATATTCTCTCTGGTCTCACAGAAAATCGTCTACGGCTGCTGATCATAGAACTAGGCTAGCTCTGTCATAGCGAAACCTTTAAGTAATTACAACCAAGGAGGACAAAATAATCTGATAAATAATTTGTAAACCTATGTCATTTTAGATCAAAATTACGTGAATCTAATATTTGTTCCCTCTCAATAGTGTTTGTTGTAGCCTAAGAACAGATTCCATTCCAGCAGTACTCTAGATTAGGCTACACAAAAGTTGTAACTTTCTATTATTAAAGGTTGGTTGGACATTTTGTTGTTAAACCCCCTGTATACAGTCGGAAATTATTCTTATTCACTGTATGGGAAGAGTATGCAGACAATTCAATTAATTTAGACTGACATCATCTTCCTGCAAGGGCAAGAGATCTATGCCGTTCTCTGACCTCAGCAAATGTGAAGCATAACAGCAAACAACACGTGTTCAGCCAGGGACAATGGGACTTTGTTTTCTCGCACCTTTTGTGTGAGAAAAATAGATTGAGTTGAAACAAAAATGTTTTGGTTTGAAACTCGGTTCATGTCCCTCCCATATCTGAATGATGAGTAGCTATAGGCTATTCCTTTCTTCTTTTGAAGATAAACGATGAAGCTGAGGAATAAATATGAGGTTATTGTGGAGGTAGTGGGGCAATGCTATCGGGGAGTGTATTATCATTTGGTGGTTGATTCATGTTAAAACTGTAACATTGTGTATGTGATGATATGACTAAACAAGGACGTTGAAAAGCAGACAACCTCACTTTAGTGTGTCAATAACTGCTCTGTGCTTCACTGCAATGACAATGTCTTGCTTTGAGGGAACCTGCTATTTTGCAATATGACATTGATAACTTCAATTAGTAGCACTAAACATATTATTTATATAATTTATCATGCTAAATAAGCTTTTAATTGTACTTGTAGTGCCAACATTTTATCGCTAGATGGAACTAATGTATAGGTAGGGTATAAACAACGCACATTATATTCAACAAAAACTGACGAGGAAAGATTTTAGCAGCCAGGTAGGAAAATAAAAATAACTTCAGTAGCCAACTATTTTTACGTTTACTAGGCATACATAATATGCTTTCTATATAGATATAGTGTTACTGCTACACTGACACACGTAAATAAATAATTTTCTACCAAACATGGTTTTTACAGGTCTTAAAGTGATACATTGCCTATGCTTTTAGCAAAACAATAAGGGCAGATTTTTGGCAGCTGTAGTTTAATTAAAATAACATCATTTATGACATGTACAAGCCATATCAGGTAGATATGATTTTATATCAGGTAACTGCATCCTTGTCTTATTTGCCCTGGCAGCAGCCAGGAAGATGTCTGTCTAGTATAGACATGGAAAATTTTAAGTAAGTATACCTCCGTTAATAGTTAACAGTTTCAATAACATTTTCAGATTGAGTAGTAAAATACACTAATGTCAAAGTTGAACCCAGTACAATGCTACAGCTGTCAACATATTTGATGGAGTGTGCACTTGGCATGGACAGAATGTAATTTTTCAAGATAAAACAGCGCAATTTAGTGTGGCCTTTTATTGTGACCAGTCCCAGGCACACCTGTGCAATAATCATGCCATTTAATCAGCATCTTGATATGCCGCACCTGTCAGATGGATGGATAATCTTGACCTAACACCAAACAGATTGTCACGCATTTGGGAGAAAACCCTTTAAATTGAACCCAGGAACAATTGAAGCAAATCAAGCAAAATGTAGTTGTTTTCTGCATCAAGATAAATAGCATAAAGTATCGCTTGAAGACCTGTACAAACAATTAGGTAGGAAAGTATTCATGATTCTATAATAACTGTCATCATTAACCATGAAGTAACTCTTAAAAATAATAATAATAATAATTGGTAAATGAGACAGATCCCTCACTCCGATGACAAAGCTGGGGTTTTTAAGACCATATTACCACTTTGAGCTCTCTCGTCCCAATTGGTTACACAAGAAAAGGGACAGTAGTTATCCATTTCATATGCAGGGGGAAGGGGGTGGATGGCAAAATGGAATGGTTCCAGAGAGGGATGGATTTCTCCTGGGTTGTGCTGCATGAGAGGGCAGGCAGATTTATCACAAACGCTCACAATCTTAATTTGTGCCTGGGCCGATAATGCATTTCAGGGCCAGAATAGTTGTGCTCAGTGTTTCTTAACTGGATGTTTCTTTAATTATATGTCAGAGGCCATAAAATTCAGCAGGATATTTTCCTCACAAAGCACCGTTATGTCTAGGCCATTATTGTAAATTACAACCAACAAGAAAATACATTTACAGATGGAAAATGCAAAAGAATGGAGGTTTATTCAAATTAACAGTCTCTTCCCCCATCAATACACTGGTCAATTGTAATCTTTATCAACTGGACATAGCTGTTGCTCTCCAAGAGCAAACCATTGGGCACTAGCTGCAGGAATACATTGTTCACTTTAGCAAGCACGTGAAAACAAAAGTCCTTCATCCATTAATATAGTGAAAACAAACTTGTACAAATACTGAATAAATGGATCATACAATAGTAGTTGTAAACATGTACATATTCACAATTCCATATTGATATACAGTAATATTTGTTTGTCCATTCTAGTCAATTGTGACAAGACAATGTATCCACACAAATACATATTTAAGGTAGGGATATAATACATTACAATTATTAATTTACTTGGACAAACTAGAAAAACTTATTGAATATTGAATTTTAGTGAAACCAATGACATCATGTCTTACCAATTAGTTGTTGGACAATTAGTCCACGAGTCCGGGACACTTAATTAACTGAATTCTGCTCATTCTCATTTCTAGGCGAGAAGACTCAGTGGTTGATTTTCATGTTGTATTACACAAAGGAGTGACTGTTGCCATCCATTCTCCATCCTCATCCACTCATCCGTAGTCATGTCGGGATATAATCTCTCCACCTAGTCCTGGGTCTTCCCAGAGGCCTCCTCCCAGCTGGGCGTGCCTGGAACACCTCCCTAGGGAGGCACCCAGGGGACACCCTTACCAGATGCCTGTACCACCTCAACTGGCTCCTTTCGACGCAAAGGAGCAGCGGCTCTTCTCAGAGTTCCTCACGGATAGCTGAACATCTCACCCTATTTCTAAGGGAGACGCCAACCACCCTCCTGAGAAAACCCATTTCAGCCGCTTGTACCCGTGATCTAGTTCTAGTTCAGTCATGATCCACCCTTCATGACCATAGGTGAGCGTAGGAACGAAAATTGCCCGGTAGGTCGAGAGCTTTGCCTTCCGGCTCAGCTCTCTATTTGTCACAACGGTGCTGTAAAGTGATTATAATACCTCTCCCGCTGCTCCGATTCTCTGGCTATTCTCCGCTCCATTGTCCCCTCACTCGCGAACAAGACCCCGAGGTACATGAACTCCTTCATTTGGGGTAAGGACTCATTCCCTATCTGGAGTAGGCACTCCATACGTTTCCTGCTGAGAACCATGGCCTCAGATTTAGCTGGGCTGGGAACCAATCCAGTGAGTTCCCAAGGTTACAGACTGATTATGCCATTAGAACAGATAATCTCCAAAAAGCAGTGATGAGATCACCAGGCCACCGAACTGAAACCTTTACCCACCATGACAATGCCTCAATATCCTGTCCATGAATATCACAAACTGGATTGGTGACAAAGCGCAGCCTTCGCGGAGACAAACCACCACCTGAAACGAGTCCGATTTACTGCAGAGAAGCTGTACACAGTTCTCGTTTTGGAACTGCAGGGATTGGATTGGCCTTAAAACGAACCCCCTCACCCCATACTCCCGCAGTATCTCCCGGGGGACCGGTCATTAGCCTTCTCTAGATCCACAATACACATGTAGATCTCAAGGGCATACTCCCAGGCCCGCTCCAGGATCTTTGAAAGAGTAAAGAGCTGGTCCGTTGTTCCATGACCAGGACGAAAACTGAATTGTTCTTCTAAAAACAGACTCTTCAATTTGACTATTGGCCAAACCCTCCTTTTCAGCAGCCTAGACTTTACAAGGGAGGCTGAGAAGTGTGACACCCCTATAACTGGCACACACTCTCTGGCCCCCCTTGTTGAACAGGGGAACCACCACCTCGGTCAGCCACTCCATTGGAACTGCCCTAGACTTCCACGCAATGTTAAAGAGGCGTGTCATCCAAGACATCCCCTCCACACCCATAGCTTTAAGCATTTCTTAACGGATCTCATCAATCCCCGGTGCTTTGCCACTGCAGAGTTGTTTGACTACCTCAGTAACTTCCACCAGGGTTATTGACGGTAATCCCCAATCAGCCTCCAGCTCTGCCTCTACCATGGAGGGTGTGTTAGTTGGATTCAGGAGTTCTTCAAAGCATTCCTTCCACCACCCAATTACCTCCTCAGTTGAGGTCAACAGTGTCCCATTCTTACTGTACACAGCTTGGATGGTTCTCCGTTTCCCCCCCGAGGTGGCGGATGGTTTTCCAGAAACACCTTGGTACCGACCGAAAGTCCTTCTCTATGTCTTCTCCGAACTTCTCTTATACCCGCTGTTTTGCCTCTTTCACGGCAGAGGCTGCAGCCCTTCGGGCCCGTCTGTACCTTGCAACCGCCTTCGGAGTCCTCTGGGATAACATATCCCGAAAAGCCTCCTCCTTCAGTCGGACAGCTTCCCTGACCACCAGTGTCCACCACAATGTTCGAGGGTTACCGCCCCTTGAGGCATCTAAGACATTGAGACCACAGCTCTAAGCCACAGCTTCAGCAATGGAAGCTTTGAACATTGCCCATTAAAATATTTTATTTTTTGTTTGTCGTTTGTTTTGCATTTAGCACACCTGTGGGATTCAGCTATTGTTAAGTGTTTTGTCAATGGAAGGAAAACAACATAAAATAAAAGAAATTCCCCATCCCCTTAATTGTTGCACCCCTTTTAATCTGTGTATAGTCTGTGGGTGATCCCTGCATCACCCTTGGGCTTTTGCACGCACAGTGAATCAGGCAAGTCAGTGCATTGTTGCTCCACTTCCATGAACCAGTCATTTCCTCTGTTGGCATGGAGTCTGTGAGTCGGCCTCCGTCGTCTCAGCTGAGCTCGAACCCGGCCGAAGACTCGATGGCGTAAAGCAGCTTGTTTCTCATCAGCTGATCGTCGCAGAACTCTGGGAGCTTGAGGAGGTTCATGCAGGTGCTGGCTGTCGGCAGTCGCTCAAGGTCACTGCCCCCGTTGTGGATGCAGAATGCTGGGTACAGCTCCTGGAAACAAGCTTTATGTTACTCATGGTGACTCATGGCATGTCCCTGTCCAACCACACAAGGCTGATTAAGCCTGGTCTCATGTCTCATAAATGCACATAAGATCGAGAATGTAAAGTGCATGAACCAATAATAAAGTAGGGATGTTATGAGAACCGATACTTTGGTACCAACTCGTTGCCAAAATTCTCAAAACATGATGTGTAGCTGCAGCTCCGCCTCCACTCTTCAAAAAGAATAACAGCAAGTAGACTACTTTGCATTCCAGGCGTATTATCAGGGAGTAATACATTCACAAAAACAAGTACCGTAAGCTATGCAGACGATGCATTTGAACTTTCTAGCCATAGTTTCCAACTTTAAAGTAAAGTAAAGCTTTTACCGGCTGAATAAAAAGTAAAGAGTTCCACTATTGTCATGTGACATCAATGGTTCATTGATAAACATTTAATCGCCTGTCGAAAGTGAAACAAAATCAGCCTTGAAGCGAATAAAATTTCGCATTTTTGCATTGCAAACATTCAAGTGTGTATGTTGTAATTTACTACAACGCATTTTAACCGTAGATTTTTCGCCTTGCGCTTACCGATAGCTCCGGAGCACCGACCGGGATCTCTGTGAATGTTTACCCGCCCTAGGAGCACTCTCGTGCGAGCATGGAGGTCCCGGTGGTACTTCCTCGGAGCCCCCATCGGGCCACACAATGACTTCCGATTTCAATGAGCACTGGACATTAGACCATGCATGCTATGCACAGACAATATTACAGTAGCCAACCCCATGGCAGATACTGTAGATAACCCGCTAGCCTTAGAAGAGCTGACTTCATCTTTGATGGCAGTCTCAGCATACATTATGAGCTTGATACACTGATACATACACAGTTAGAGCCTCATTTAAGTACATGTGAATATTTTATATATTTTTTTTTTTTTTGCCCCGTGGTATCGAAATGAGTATTGAGAACCGTGGAATTTCACTTGTATTGTTATCGACTACTAAATTTCTGGTATCGTGACATCCCTATCATAAAGACGATGTCGGGTGTTCCACCCTAACAGGTGCATTATAACAGATGTTGGAGTAAGTCAGGGAGATGTCAATTAAGCAGGGTCTGGACACACTCACATAACCCTGAGAAAAGAACACATTAACTCACCCGGTGATACAGACATTTAATGTCACACAGCATATTAGGGTTCACACTATGTCAAATGTTCAAATTCCCTGACTTTCACTGACTAAAAATCTAAATTTCCATGACTTCTATTGAACGGAAAAATAGACCACCTGTGTAAAAGGAACTGACAACATGGCAAAATGTTTGTCAAATGTGTGCATTTTCTCCATCAATTTATGGTGAAAATGTCTTCATGTAAAGAAAAACACAAAATCCAGGCATCAACTTCTCTCACTTATTATTCCTGCTGAGTCAAATGACAGGCAATCTGTCCTATTTATTTTATTTTGTTGGCTTTTGGTGGCTCACTGAAAATGCAGCACATTCATGTTATGCGTGCTTATTAGCATTTGATATGTTGAGACCTCTCAAAATCTAATACCAAGTCCAGTATAATTTCAATGAACGGCAACTAAAATGTAAACATGATGCAAATAAAATGCCATGATATTCCATAAATCTGGAATAGACTTTAGAAAATTCCATGATATTACAGAAATTCCATGACCAGTGGGAACCCTGGCATATAGATATGCATATTTCCTCCACTCACCAGGGGAAAATGTTTGGTACATAATAAAATTGCAGCTGTGCTTAATTTTCTTATGTCAGATAGGCCTAGATTTTAAACACTGTTGATTAGGGCGTATTAAAACTGACTATTAAAAAGACTGTAATCAAGCGACCTCAATAATGTTAACAATATCCAAGACAATTCCGATTAAGCAATCAACGTTGTGTTCCATAAGGGGATACATGTTAAGACAGACATTATTTGCAAGGATAATAAAGTTAAATGATACATTTAGGGAATCAGCTCAACATTTGAAAGGCACTGAATGAGAAGCTAGCTATTGGTTTGACCTCTGAATAAAACGCTGAAGGAATGGTCATCTCATGTTGTCTAGCTGGCGCTTTTATTTCCCTTTTTTTCCCCAATGGAGCTAACTTGAGATGAGGCCACCTCATCTGTACATTGACACTAACTGCTTCAATCACAAATTGGGCCAGAGATCTGGCTCCTATCTGCTGATTTCATCCTGCTATTTAAAGTTAGTGGGTATAGTTCAGCAGTCATACTATCCCTATTAAATGGCTCTAGAGGGGCTTCGCCGTAATGACCCCATTTTTCTGACAATTACCGTATTAAACTATCATTGCTTATTGAGAAAGTGTCATTACAGGAGTGATCATATTGGAAAAGACGCAGTTTCCATCATCTTTTTTAAATGGATTCTCCTGACAGAGCCATTTCTCCTCTAATGAATCCTGGGCCGTTTTCACGACAGCTAATTAAGGCTTAGCTGGCATGAGAGGGCCGGGTCAAAGGGCCACTCCCTCTGCGAATCACCACCCTCTCCAGCAGGAGGGAGGAATGGGGGGGATGACCACAATCTCCCCAAAGTCAAATTCATTAAACAAGGAGCCAAGGCAACTCCTACGCCTCCAAGTGAACCACAGCACGCATTTTAAAGGAGACTTTGAGCCCCCTCCCACTATCACAGTGCAGCAATTACGTTTTCTTAACTAATGACAGCTATAAAGAGTAGTAAAACCAATCATATGACGATTACGGCTTCTGGTTATACTAAGTAAGGCACATAAAACTCTTAATGGCTTATGGCCACACTTTCTGCCTTTTTTCCTCCCCAATCTCAAACTACTTAAGTGTCTCACAAATCAAGCCAGGGAGATAGGGGAATGGTTTCCTATTAGGAAATCATTTCAGAAATAACAGTTTAGCAACGCTAAAGGGATGTTTTCAAGCAGGCCTGTATTTCCCTGCTTCACATTCAAAAAAGGAAATTACTCCCCCCCTTCCCCCAGCCATGTCAAACAAAAGGCAAAAGGCAAAAGTTCAACCTGCTACTGTGTTCTGAAACAGCAATATTTATTCAGCCAAGGAGTCTGACCAAGCCCTCGTATGCACAGCTTCAGAATAGAGTCAGCCTGCGCGAGAAGGTCATGAACTATTAACAGTGGCAGTGGGAGGCGATAAGGCCTCGCCAGACTGCCCCCCCCCCCGCGCACACACACACACACACACACACACACACACACAAGCCTTATCGCGCGTTAACTTGAAAATGATGGTTTGAGCGGCGTTATCAGTCTAGGTATTTCCATTACATGCCCATTAGGAGAGAACGCTCCCTTCACGTTTGAGCTTTGTCTAACTGCTGGGTAAACTTTGCGATAGCGGAGGCCACCGCCAACACAGTGTGTGACACTGGAAGCAGTGCAGGAGGGAGGGATAGAGAGACGTCAGCAGAGAGAGGAGGCCTGAACTCGTGTTCAACCCTCACCTTGAAGCCCAGCAGAGGAGGTCTAGAACAGCTCGTGACGAACTTCAGCAGCTTGCGCTTCTCTTCGTCTGTGAAGCCCTCTACCACCACCCAGAAGGTCTCGATGACCGGGTGGGTGGCAGAGTACCCACCTAGGAGAAATGAATGGGACAGACCACATACGGCAAGCTTAATAAACATGGCAGCTGCGGCTTCCATCACTGTGCCCTAAAACCACACGCATCACAAATATGTACATGCTGTACTGTATGTGTAAACATGGGGGAAATAGCGATGGAACTGCAGCAGTAACATCGAGTCTTCTAAGCCCAGCCGCATATTCACAATCATCAAAGACGTGAGCTCATACCAGAGTAGTTGGTGAACTTTTTCAGGTCGTCCAGGCTAATGGGCACATGAGCCCCAGATATCAGCACCTACGGCAAACAAGCGACGGGTTGAGTTAGCGTTAAAGTATGCGGGCGAGTTGACACAGGGATCTGGCTCTTTATGGAGAGAAGGGGGGGTACAATACCTGGATCTCCTGCTGGTCGAACATGCGCAGCCATTCCAGGTTGACTACATTGGCCAAGCCCTGTCTGAAGGCTAGACAGTGCGGTCGGATCTGTTTGTTCAGCCGGTAGTCCGCCACCAGGTGGATATACGCGATACGGTTGGCTGTTGTCACGGTGATATCTTTTCCCCCTGGCTTCAGCTCAACCACCTGTGAAGAAAAGGCACAAAGTAAAAGGTGAATACAGTGGCTCTGCATGAGTTCACTTGAATAAAGTGAACGTATACAAATATATAGCTTTCGCACGTATTAAAATTGTATTTTAAAAGACATTTTATCTAATAGGAACCTCATCACAATAGAAAGTGAATAGCCAAACTGGCTAAAACTAATTTTTAAATAGTCCACCAGCCCAAATGCCTGAGAATAAACAGTAAACATTTTTGTGCTAGGTAGGTGGATTTAATCAATCAGAGCGAGCCATTTAAAATATGTCCGCGACCCTCCCTTTATTCAGCGGGAGTGTGTGTGTGTGCTCTGGTGTCTGTGCCTTGAACATCTGGTCCATTTTAATTTGGCCACGGATTCTTTGACTGGCTCGTTTCATTGGGTTTAGAGGACTCAGCACTGAATCAGTTGTGCTCAAAAGGTCTCTATAACTTCATTCCCAGAGCCTGGTAATGGATGAATTATAGTGCCTTCCAATTACATTAAAACTATTAAGATGCTCCAGCTCATGAGAAATGAGAGGGCTGGTCTTTTACCTATTAGATATAGACTATATTAATTCAGGTAGGACACCTAACTTCACAACGGACCAGTGCTGGGTAATGGCTGTTTCTGTACGCTTTCTGATTATGTGCTAATGCAAGAGAATTACTGTCGCTATCTTTATCTTGCTTGCTTTGTCTATCTGGCGAGGGCAAATGCAGGGCACACTGCTCCCGGGTGTGTGTGCCTAATCTTTCTCAAATTGTTTTCCTCCCATCATGTTTGCCATGGCCTATTTGCAATGGGGAGGGCCCGCATTGTAGGGCGGCCATTTTAGGCCCGTTGTTTGAGGAAGAGCTAATAAGCAGCATTTGGCCAAGAGCAAACAAAGTGCTGCGGGTTAGAGTGGCGGTACAGAGCTGAGTGACTCAGGTGTGCAGTCTACGCAGTGTTGAAGCGGACGTGCTACAGAGCGGCTAAGGTGCGCCTGTCAGCCGTGTGGTGTGATAATTGCCACGGGACGGGGCAGGTGCAACGGTCAACAAGGGGCGACGTGCTTTATCTCTCACGGCGCTGAATACGCGTCCGTCTTGAGCCAAATGAATTATTAACGGCTTACGGAGAATGCCAGGAAATAGAGCCGAGTGAGTGAGATGTACTGCATGTGGAAGACAGGAACACTACAGGTTAATCATTCCACTAAAGGTAGCGCCTATGGCTTTCCAGTCACTTTCCAGCACATTAGCATTGGCCCAATAGAACACCAAACAGGTGTTGACACCTTGTATCTATTTAGTTCTAGCTCTCCATAGTTGCCATGGTAGCAGCTGAAACATGCTTTATTGTAGACAGCAACACTGGGCAATCATGGGCTACTGGTTAAAGGTGGGGTCAGCGATTTAGAGTTAATACACTTCTGTGTGCGTGCTGAAAAAGTATCCGGTGTTTCTAACACAAAGTGGTGCAGACCGCACACAACACTATCCAAGCCTTGGCCACGTGGTTTTAGCTATTTTCCTGTAGGCTTGGTGTTCTCCACTTGGCCATGTCAAGCCCTTCTAAGCCTAAGGGCGCCTCCTGAGGCTAGTGATTATCCCAGCAGATGTGCTGGTGTTACACGTTGATGGCATGAGTAACACTGGGGTGTAAGACCGCCTTACGTCGTGCTAGCACACCGCCGCGGTTCAACACTTAATCACCAGCGCTGTGGCTTGGTTGGCGGCAGAACTGTGCGCGTATTGAACGGTGGGAGCCCAAATAACACACAACTCACTTTAGCTCCGTGACAACCTACCTACCGCTCACTAACACAGGTGAAGCACAAATAACACACAACTCACTTTAGCTCCGTGACACCCTACCTACCGCTCACCAACACAAGGGAAGCACAAATAACACACAACTCACTTAAGCTCCGTGACACCCTGCTGACTAAAACAAGGGAAGCACAAACTCAAAAGGTCCCACTTACCTGAGCTTCTCCCAGGTCGTTGTTGACCACGGTGAAGTTGAGGCCCAGGTCCTCCACATCATCCTCGTAGCTCTTGAGGAACAGCAGGTTGCGGTACATCTCCGGGTCCAGAGAGGCCAGGTGGTGGATGTCCACGTCGGCGCTGGTCCCCAGCAGCTTGGACAGGAAGAAGCTGGCGAAGGGCAGCTCCACCAACATGTTCTCATACAGCGCCTACACACATCACAATGTTCATTCTCCGTAAGCTAACAGTAAGAACTACTTCTACTGCTACGTACGCTTCAAAAGCCCTGCATTAAACACACAGTAAGACATCAAATATCACACGTGCGTTCTTTCACTATCAAGACCACATCAGCATGACGGACCCATCTATCTAAAACACACAGGCCTCAAACTTAAAAAAAAATATATATAT
>JAODUH010000013.1:2916000-2930805 GCA_027564835.1 Typhlichthys subterraneus | reverse complement strand
ATATTGCAACATCTTCGATATATTGCGCAACGTGATATTGCGATAACGATACTGAATCGATATATTGTGCACCCCTAGTTTGAATGGAACAACCTTAGCATTTAAAAAGGTACATTGTAGTCATACGGCTTCAAAAACAACAGCAGCAGGGGCAAGCAGGGGGCCCTTCCATGTGGCCCCGCTTGTGTCTTAAATCTTCCTGCTTGTCAGCTGGGTGGACCAGTCAGGAAGAAGGATGACGGCCAGCCTTTATTCAGATGCTCAATCCCATTTCAGTGAGTACCCTCGGCAAGCCCCCCGCCCCCCTCGTCATACATCAAGCCCACAACAATGGCACGCCTCGCACATTAATTAACTATATTAATCTGCAGCCTCGTCCCTCGAGCCACATCACGCGCTGGCCCACCGCGCTGACGGTGATGCAATGACCATCTATAGAAACTGTTGCCTTTTATCCCGGCAATAGCAAATATCAATACGCCTCGCAAATGGCCACTCACGCGTCCAAATTTATGGAGACGAAGGAAGTTAAAGTAGGGTTAATTGAAAGTCAAATTCAAATTAATTTCCTGCGTCTAATCGCCTGAACCATTAGTTGTGGAGTGCGTGGTAAAAGGGGGAGACGCTGGGGAGAAGGTAGAGCTGCTACAGCGGAGAGGAACGGTGCCCCGATTACCGTCCTGGGCCAAGCCTGGGAGACTTGAGATGATCCCGACTGTAAAACAGATCAAAACGCCATTACTACGTGCTTTGGCTGCTTATTTATGTCCTGTCTGCATAGGCTGTCTGATTTAGTGCGGGCCAAATGCAATGGGTACACAAACAAGCCTTAGGAATCATCGGCTAATGGAAGTCCTAATTGAGAGGCGGCCTCTTGTCATGAGGTAATTCTTGTGATGACGGAGGAAGTATCACAGCTGGATGCATTAAGGATGATTTAAAAACATCAGGCTCTAATAAATGGTGACATCGAGTAGTGGACAGAAAACAATGGCATCAACACATTACGCACAGGTGTAATTAAGCTCCAGGTTCAGATTCTAGTGTGTCTGGAGTCCTTACCTTTAATGTTGGACTGAAACCAACTGTGAACATTTGTTAGCCTGTGTACTAAAAGGTACCCTTAAAGAGTAACTGCACCTTAAATTCGATTTTTTGAGGTTTAAACTAAATAATAGGACTGAAATGTGATGAGACACATCAATGCTGCTGCTTATATTTACAAAATTCCCGCTTTTATAAAAATCTGGATTTGAGGGTGAAAATAGATCTACACGTGTCATATCTGTTAAAAATCGCCCAAGGTCCTTGCTGGCTTCCGACTTTATTTTTGGTGTGCTCATGTGTAATCAAAATCAATTAATATTAATGGAGGGGGATTTATTGAGACAGCCTTTCAAAAACTATTAAAATCAAAAAACAATAGCAATTCCTGCATTACAGTATACAAAGAAAATGTCAGATTGGCATTGGCTACTAAATATTTACCCATTCAGGGCTCAATGCAACTGGCCCGGTGGGGTCAGTGGGTTTGAAACATATGGTCCCTCCTCCAAAACTTAATTTATCAGTTTTAGAACAAAACCAAATAATTATATTATTTTCACATCTTAAATACATAATGAAATTCATCCTGGATATTTTACAGTGTATTGAAGGAGAATTCACCTCAAATTAAGCATAGTCATGTAGTCTACTTCTCTGAAACAAAGCTACTTTTAGGGTTCCTTGAATAAATTAGTAAAAATTAACTGTAAGAGGAATAGTCACTTTCTTACAATCACAATATGAAATGGAGATTTTAGCTACACTAAAGCTGATTTCAGATACACTAAACAGGCTATCATACTGCATTGTGTTCGTCAGAGAACGTAGCAATACATTGGTATTTCTATGAAGGCTATTTCCACGGGTTGGCTGGAGGCGCTGTCTAGGCCTATCATATAAACTGGCTATTATAAATAGTTATATTTACATTGTAACGTTAAAGGGGACTATTTGACAAATTTTACATGTTATCATACATAAAGACTATAATTCTTTTAGATATGTTGATACAATTCCAGAGCTTTTATTTTGAAATCGAAAAACACATAGGCTATCCCCAGAATAGCCTAGCGAAACACTTTTGAGACAGGTGAAAGATGTTTGAAATGAACATAGCTATAGTTTAGTCATTTAAATAAAGCAATATTTCAGTCTAGTAAATTGTCAGCTTATCTGCCTGCGCCTGTTTTCCCAATAAGATTG
Source organism: Typhlichthys subterraneus (assembly GCA_027564835.1). Taxonomy (NCBI): domain Eukaryota; kingdom Metazoa; phylum Chordata; class Actinopteri; order Percopsiformes; family Amblyopsidae; genus Typhlichthys; species Typhlichthys subterraneus. Next base: position 2,928,555 of record JAODUH010000013.1, on the reverse strand, counting down.
TCCTACTCACTCTGTTGAAAGTGCGCATTTACGCGCTGTACCGTTTAGTTTTTAAACTCTACTCGGTGACAAAAAATACTGATAGCTGGCTAAATTTTCAATTCGAGGTTGTACAGTTAGAGAAAACGTAAATGTTATGCTCATCTCAGTATGCACTGGCAGTGAAGATTAGTAATAACAAGGATGTAGCCTTATGGTAATGTTGAACTCCCGAGTTAACTTCGAACGATAAGATGATGTGTGGCGGCCGTCTCAAACACTATACATGAAAAAACCTGGCTGCAGGTGCCATTTACTATTGGCTGGCAAGTGATTGTTATGAAAAAGTTGATGCAGCTTTTGTTCTAGCGGGTACTTTATAACAGACGACACGGTGCATCAGACTCAGATAGGCTAAATAAATAAAATCACAGCTCATATTTGTTGCAATGACCCGATCGGGACAGTGAGTTGCAAGTCTTACTGTCCCGAAGTCATGTTTGACTGACCCTGGGCCATCAGGCCATCGTTATTGTCGAGCCCTGCCAATCCTGTAGGGAAGAAGGATAAAAACATTTAAAGTGACGTCCCTAGCTTTAAGGGAAGAGACATTCATCTTACCTTTCCAAGGATCCTGCCCAGGAAATAGTAGTGTCTGGCAAAGGAGTCTCCAACCAGCATCTCTGCAGTGGGGCTGGGGTAAAGTAGCCCCTCATTGGTGGTCTTGAAGAAGCCTTGGTTGGGATTGAAGCCAGATTTGAGGAGCTCGTTGAGGAACTCGCGAAAGATCCCACCACCATCTATCCCTGCCTCGTCCAAACCATGAGCGTTCAGCAGATGCACTCGAACTCTCTTCTTCAGATCTGGCTCTGTGGCGCACAAAACAAACACATTGATTTGAACGCCTCCACACATTACGAATCTAATATTTGTATTAAATAACATTGGAAATGGCAATAACCTCTGCAAAAGGTAATACATATTTTTGTTTAATACCCTCCTTTAAAGGGGTATGGTTTAGATTTAAGAATGACCACAATGAATGAGGGAGAAGTAATGATGAGATTGATTCAAGAACACAGACAGGAATAAACAACAGATGGAGCTTTTATTGCCCAGTAAAGTTGACAGCCACCACAAACTGTGAATCCATCTTCAATCACTCCTGATAAATATGGCAGTCAGCCCAAACATTACGACAACCTCATTGATTTCCTTTTTGGACTTCCTCTTTAATTTTATAATGATTGGTCGAATTGTAAAGAAAGTGTCCAATCTTTAATCTCCGCAATACATTAAACTGTTAAACGAGGATAAAAGTATTTTCAATTTCAAAAGTGATAAATGTTTATAATACTGTCGTTAATGCGATGTGCTGTTTGACTGTCCTTGTATGAACTAACACCATTCAGTTTCCAATCTTAGATACAGTTTGACATTGAAGAGAGTCCTTCTGCTATTCTTAAAAGCCTAGATCTTATTTTTTGTAATAATTCGAAAATGACATCTACACACAAATGCAGAGATTATTTCTTATATGACCTAAACCAGTTGTGATATTCATATCTTAGTTTTCAGCAGGCAGTTTACACATTAATCTGTGGGTTAGTATTATTAGCTGACTTAAAGAATGAATCAGCACAGTATTCATATGCTATAGTTCTTACAAATCAGTACGGATGTGGCCAGAAAAAGGTCAAACATTGTCATCTTGGACCTTGAAAATTTAAAAGGAATAAATCATGTTTTTAACTTTCAGTTTTAAATAATTCTGCTGTTGGTGAAAAATAAATATGTTAAAAGCACCCTTTTCAATTAATTACCCAAAAATATTATATCAGGAAATAATGCAAAAAAAATTACCACAAATGGAGCATAGTAAACATGACAAATATGATTTCCTGACCCGGGGAGTATTCAAATCAAACTACATATTGGGGGGTCATGCTTTGGTATTATTCATGTGTGGCAATATATCAGAAGGGCTATAACTTATAGACACATAAATGATATAGACCACGTCTTCGGACCAGGAGATCAAGCCTCCGACTGATGCTTTTAATCAAATCGTCTGACAAAAGTGCCCTTTCAAATTCAAAGACAAAAAAGAGATGACTTAAAATAATTGATTTAGGCTTTGATGCAATACATTATAATAATCATCATTATACCTTACTGAAATTCAATATGGGGCATGACGAGAGCGCTAACATTATTTATAAACATGCTTAATGTTATCCGCCCGTGGAACTTTATCTCAATTTTATAGAACATGTTTTTCTTTTTTCCCACTAACAGCGTTTAACATGAACAATGGTGTATTTATGCTCATATGGAAAGGTGTTGGGACAAACACGGCTATTAATGTACATTCTGCAGTCACCTCATTCACGCTCACCTCGACTCCATAAACATGAAAAAGCACTAGCGCTCTTTAGGGTAGTACCGTTTTCAGGCGAGAGCTTATCGTAGGCGTCTTCGTAGATGTAGTTACGTCTGATGGTCACGTTAATGCCATCGGGGAATGGCCCGTCCCCCTGCACATACCGTTTGTCTGCATAGATCAACCTCTGAAAGATCTACAGGACACAAATGGAGTCTGCTGTCAGGGTCAACGGCAAGCACCCACACTGCTTACATTCATGTATTTTAAATGATTAATCTAACAATAGAATGTCATGCGATGTGCATGTTTCCATTTACTGCAATGCCATCACTTAACCTTTGTGACATAAATGGTCTCGAACACAAAATATTACTCAAATACATTTTTAATGCTTGAGTGATAGCAACTCACTGTATGTTGCTTTGGATAAAGGTACAGTATCTGCAAAAGTTTTGCAATGTGGTCATTCATAGGCTGAACTAGGTTCATCCTCAATTTGGAAAACTACTTGCATATTATTTTTTTTAAATGTCATCCAACAGACAACAGACAGCACGTAGTCCAAATTCATTGCTTTCCATTTAATTCAAGCACAGTACTGTTTGGCAGTAGTTCCAGTACTATTTGGCAGTACTTCCATTTACCATTTACTTCCAGAGTATGGTGATTAAAGGCAAAACTATAACGTTGCTAAGGTTTTATGCATGTATAAACTACATATAGAAATACTATGTCCAAAATAGAATGTTTTAAAATACTTTTCCACCACTCGCTATGCAGCCTGATGATCCATGCGCTAGTGCTTGTACAATAGGAGGTTTACCTTAACTCGCTCCTCAAAAGGAACCACAAAGGGAAGTTCTGTAAGGATGGCTAGGTGTCGTTCCTCAGACACAGACAGCTGAGGAGGTTCCATCCCAACTACACAAAGAAAACAATATGTATTACTGGATGCCATGCTACTGTTTGGCTTCTTCTATGACCTGGTTTACCATAACTCTCAGACCCATGGAGCATCTCTTCTCCAAGAACACTATGGCAGTTTGTTTGAATATAGTAGAGGGAAATATGTTAGGGATTACTGAAACTAGCCCTCTGTAGTGGTTAAGGATTTGTATTTTGCTCCAGAGCCCAAAGGAAGAGGATATTCTTACAGACATCAGGTCTCTATTATTTAACATTTACTAATTGCTACCCTTCCAGTTCTAAGTAAAAAAAAGTGGCCCATCCCATCAGAAGCATATCCTTACTACATTGCCTTCGGGTGACAGAGTACAACTTATCATGGCTGTTTACAGGCAGGTCATTAAAGACAGCTCAATCCTCCCTTCACCATCCTACACTAATACACACTTTTAATTAAGTCAACTGTGATCTGCCCATCCACCTGCCTGACTAGATCCATTAGGCCAACGTTTGTTTTGTATTAAACTCAGGGTTTCCACCGTTTACCCCACACAAAAATAAAACTGCCACAACAGCTAAATAGCTATTCTTCCCCTTCACTTCACATCCACAGCTCAATTATTCTGCTCAATTAGTCAATCTAATCTGCATTTGGCCATCAAGTTTCCATCTTTGAGGAGACATATAGCCACAGAATGGTCAATATCTTGCCCATTCATCAGCCGCTGGCCTGTCCATTTAACAAAATGAGAAAAGGCCAGACAAACACTGTGACCACATGTGGCTGGGCTCATCAGGTACTTTCACACTAATTGAAGTTATCCCATACAGCCTGTGAGTGGCATTAGGCAGATCATACACACATTGTTATCAGCTTGTTTTCACACCGTGCTTCACACGGCAGCCTGGAAAGCTTCAAGTGAGCCAGGAGCCGGTTTGCCTGGGTTAATGAGCTGCTTACTAGACTCTCTATATAAAGTTATTGTAGTGCACACCTTTGAGTGGAAAACATTGATAGACATTATTCTGTTTGGGGATGTTTTGTACATCTGAAAACGGCACAGAATCATTTATAAAAGTGGCGGCCACTTAAGGTCATACCACGCAGCTGCACTTTCAAAAAGCTCACTCTCATGACATTCGTACACCTTTTAAAAGTCCTGCGGTTAATTGCAGAAATAACTTTGGATTTGTCTGTCCTACCAGGCAATTTCGGCTACCATAATAGCTCTATTTCTGCTACGTAATCTCCAACGAATGAATTAGAAGGTGACTTTGAAGTAGTACAAGGACGATTCCCTGGGCTTTGATTCAACAAGCATTCTACAAGTCTATACATTCACTTTGGCCATTTGTGGAGTAGCATGAGATTGTACTGTAGAGTCTTGGATTCTATGCATTGGAACAGTCCTAACATTTTATAAAATCTATCAGATAATAATATATACTCCAAACTACAAACAACCATAACTTTCACATTGCGTACCCAAAATTTAAATTTATGTTCTCAATGTCAATGATTGTGAATTAAATCTGGAAATGGCACAAATGTCTACATAATAACACATCTCCAAATGCAGCCATTTTACACATCCACCAATCCTGCTCATCCATGGTGCACTAATCTTTCTCTACTGAAATAACAGTACTGCTTAGTGCTTACTAACTTTTCCACGAGGAGTTTCATTGTTCTGTAGGTAATGCATCATTAGTACCGTCAAGAGTTGATTGCAGAGGTCCAATGCGGCCCATTCTCCTGGTTCTCCACACATGTCTAGCGGAAGGTACGTACAGCTGGGTAACCTGGAGAGGCAAGAGTCACTTGAGGAATAACTAGCATTAAGAGTTTCTTTCACCAGTGAACCCATGAAGAACTCATGAGTAGCAACAACACAACAGCTAATTCAAATTAATGGGTTACAGTGGCGACTCGCTACCTTATCCGCTCGGATGTTGACCTCTTGTGAGAGCCAATGGCCTGCGGGACAGAAGGGTCGTCTGATGTCCCGTGCCTTAACCATCTTCACCAGGTTAGTGATGACCTGGATAGTAGATCATAGACAGGAGACATATGACGTAAGACAAGGCTGGCACGTTCCTCGCTGTGCACTTACACAGACCAGTTCAAGTTCAGCTCAGAAAACGAATGGGAGATAAATAGAGCCGTTTCATGTGTAGACTGTTCAAACGAGACAAAGTACGTTCTTGAAGAAAAGAAAAAAGAAAAAAATCTAACAAAAAGCAATTTGGGAGTTCAGCCATTAGTGTGCCATTTATGGGTAGTATAAAAGAAAAACGACTAGCGCCGTCGCTCAACGTCCAACGCTGTTAATTACTGAAGAGGTCTGCTGACATCAGCCAGAGGAGAAAGAGTGCAAGGGAATCAGCACCATTAGTTCACAGCGACAGTACAGTTGTGGCTCTCGGATGGCCCAAGACAGACATATTTCACTGTAATCGCTTCACTGTATACACATCTTCAGGAGTGATAATGAACAGGCAACCAGCAACGTTGACCTGCCACAGGGAGTCTATCGTCTCAGTTTTCATCATTCAGCAATCAATAGCAATCTGTTGTAGTATTGGTGCGAGTTTAGCTCCACTGTCATTCATAAACCATTTCTAAATAGCTGTAGTGCTGTGTGAGCTTGAGCAAAGGAACATCGCTTTTTCAACATGGATCAGGCTTCACGTCATCTTGGGTAGGGAGACATGAATGTGACTGATAGCGTTGCAAGCAACATACCCCATCGAGACAAGCCCGGTAATCCCAGTGCAACCACAGTTCTGGTGCTGGGAACTAAAGTGGTACAACAACCAGAAGCAGAGGTTATGAGTCCTTCTCAAGGGCACTTCCATTCAATTCCCCTCATGAAAGACATTTGCATCTGCAGTGACCTTTAAAGGTCATTACCCCATTTATCTAACCTCTAGGCCGGTGTTGACGGCTCACATTATGCATGTTAATAGAAGCCACTGCTGTGGCTCTGAACGGTGCTTCCACAGCCTCTCCATCTAAGCTCACTACGCGTCATATCTGAGGATTGGAGCGGGGAGCTCCTCTGCACTGCCAGAACCGTTAAAGCCAGGCCATTTCCATATAATAGCCCAGCTAGATTGTTTCAGTGGAAACGTGCTTTTCTAAAGCGTGGCATTTTCGTAGGGCAACCATCAATCTTGGCCAATCACGGGAGGTGGCAATAATGGCAAGTGCAAAACGTTGTAAAAAGGCACGTGCCGATGGCTCTGGAGCGAGCCCACCCTGTGACTCCAGGAATGAATAAGCATTCCTTAATTAGCCCATCGGGTTAAGTGCAAGGAGTAATGGGCCTTTCCCAAACTCCGGTGTGACATCGCTCTCCAAACATGGCCAAGAAGAAAGTTCCATTAGCAATATTAATACAAGCTTAGTTGATCATTTTCATTCAATTAACTTCTTTCAATTAAATAGATAGCTGGACAATAGAGGTGATAAAAGATGGGGAGGGACGGCTGATGACACGCAGCAAACATTAGCGTGTTAGGGGTCAGTGGCGCTAAACCCACTGTAAATCCCACTGTTCAATTTGGAAAATGCATTTCCCCTGCTCCCCACTTCTTTAATGGGTCGTTTAAGATGACAGAAGGCCTCACAGCAGATCGTCTTATCGCATTCGCCACATCTTGCAACTAGCTGAAGTTCACTTTGACTGCTTAATTAGAGCACCTGTGAACAGTAATGGACTGAAGACAGAGAGATAATATGCTAATTAAGCTAATGGTGTTATCTGCCTCATTTCACCTGCTTTAATACCCAATGGAGGTCCTCTGTAGTTGCTCACTGGCTAGTTCTCACCTGGTCACGAATGCGAGCTCAATTTCCCCTAGTGCGAGAACACATGGTCCGCACGCATCCATGCACACAGCAACTTTACAGCCTTTCATTTTAATGTCAGTGGGCGGGGTCAATCACTCTCAAAAGCTCTTGCTAACATTAAACTGATATCAAAACAAAAACACCCCTCCCTTCAATGCCATAGGGTGCTCCATGAGAAGCTCCCTACACACTGGAAGCGCATTACGTATTGTTGTTGTGAGTGGCGTTTACCACTGTGTTCGTGTTCCTATTTATGGAGCCAGGGTTTAGCTTGCGTATTAGCTTACAATCGCCAACTATGCCTTTAAGGGCTACATAATCAGTGATTGAATGCCAACGTGAGCCAGGTTGCCTATGCTTGGCTGTCATGCCTTAAAGACACCTTAAAGAGCTGGACCCAGCGTTTCTGCTCGGCCTGGATGCGCTGCTGAACCTCCGTGTTGGTCTTGACCCCCACACTGCGGAAGGCGGCCATGTACTCCTCGCGGTGCTCCGCCTTGGTCTCGGGGTAGGCCAGCTTGATGATGCCCAGGCAGGCGTCCCTCAGGCATCGGGACAGGGTGACCAGCTCCACCAGCATGAAGGGCATCATGGACGACTGGCTGTGGCCTGCGCACGCACACACAATTTTATTGGCATTACCGTCACAAACAAAAAACACAACAAAAGTCAAGAGAATGGGAAAATAATAATATTTATGTATTCAAGGTTGAAGGTTATTCAAGGTCAAATCCAGACATCCATAAAAACAATCAAGTCTAACGCAATGTGTTCCCTTCAGACACCCCAAATGAGTCATATGTACATGACCTTGGACTCTAGAGGAACGCATACCTTCCATTTCGTGGCCAAAGAACTCGCTGTCGTGCACGGAGATGAGCGAGTGGCTAAAGAGTGAGCTGAACAGATAGAACAGGGGGATGATGCGGTTGGAGTCCTCTAGGGACATGGGAGACCCCCGAGAGATCACCTGAAAAAGGGGCACCATGGAGCTGGCAGAGAGACAACAACAGGTTCGTTTTCATTGTCATTTCATATCTTCGAAGTTCAAAAAACTATTTACATAGAACATTAATAAGTAATGTCATTCATATGGACATTCATATGGGAATAGCAGAAACAGACTACATTCTCCACCATTCCAAAAACACTCTTTAATGGGTCTCGGATTGACTCACCCTGTGATCATTTTCGTAGTCATGGATGATATCAAATACCAGAGATGTCTGAGGAAACGTGCGTTGAAAGCCAAACTGTACAGGAGCCTAAATGGGAACAAACAGAGACATCAAATAAAACCCGGTTGCTTTATAACCCCTACGAGCCTCGTCAACAAAGAACAAGAGAATTAAAGAGCAGACTCAATCAGATTAAACAATCAATGGGCTGAGACGTTTCAAATAGCTTTCTGCCGTGCCGTCCTCTACCAAAGCACTGTTAAGCAGGCCCAATTAAACAGAGGACTCACATAAAAGGCTGGAAGGAAAATAAATAACAGTTAAGTAGCATTTCCTCTGTGCCATTTTCTATGCCTCTCTCGATCTACCTTTTCATACCTTGTGTGTCCCGAGAAGGAGAGATAGAGAGAGAGAGAAAAGACGAAATGAGCCATTAAGCTTTATTTAGGCAAGGCACCTTCCATTAGTAAACTAGCTGCTGGCGAGCGTCCCTTTGCCTGGGTCATAAACAGCCTTCTAGCTTCCTGCTCCGGCCTCCCCATTTAACTTAATGGCCCCGGGATGGAGACAATGGAGGACGGAGGAAGAGCAGTCCCGGAGCCTGGCAGTGACTCCGGTGCTCCATCGTGCTGCTACACTGGATGTGGACCTTCCCACCACTGGCCTGTATGAAGGAAGGCAGCCATAGCACCCAGGTGCCAAGTGGCTCTCTCCTCCACTGTGTGTGTGGGGGGCTTATGTACACAACACTGATTGTGTGCCTGTTCACGCGGTGGCCACGGGTTAACAACAGGTGACAATAACGAGGTAAGTAAGCTGAAAAGTGAAATAAAGTTGGCCCTGCATATAATGGACCCCCCACGCTTAACCAGCGACTGTATTGGCACCTATAAGGATGCCTGCTTTTAATGGGACATCTCCTTGTATTCACACAAGAGGAGGAGGAGGAGAGGTCAGCAGACAAAAGACTAAAGTGGTCAGTGTGTAGGCTGGGGAGTGGGGGTGGAGTCACAGAGCAAACACACATCCATCCCACAGTCAAGTGGCAACATGATTCAAAAGGCCCAACATGAGAGCCTTTAATAAGGCTTGAGGAATGGTCTGGCCTGAGCGCGTGCCATCTGTCAGCGATACAAGGCTCAGGAGACTAGCAGGGAATCAGGCCTAGTGCTGCTGTGGGCTCTTAACAAGTGGTGCGAGTGTTTGATTGAAATGGGAAACAAAGCACTAAAATGCGAGCCGACACCCTGATTTACGGCCTGCGAGAACTCAAACCTCCATTCCAATCATGGAATGAACCACTAATAAACAAAGTCAAGGCATCAAAACAGCTTGTGCGTGTGTGCGCGTGCTGGTGTGTACTTGAGAAGTGTGTGTGTGTGTGTGTGTGTGCGCGTGTGCGTGCGTGCACGCCACGGCCACAACAGTTTGATGAATCACAACAGGATCATTTCATTTTGATGTAATGAAAGAATATGCATTTCAGCAGAAAATACGCAAAGCCAAGCAGCTGGGTCACTACGGTGGCCATTAAAGGACAAAGCCGGCCCCCGACTCCATCCCTAGCGTCTCTGTGTCAGGTCAACTACAGCAATCACTTGCAGCCACATGAAGGACAACGGCGTTCATCTGCACCAACTTTGTACAGCGATGGAGCGCTATGATAACGAATGGCAAACGGTCAGAGAAATGACACCAAACACCCAGTGCTTAACTATTCATTTGGAATTAAAGCATACCTGCTAACAGAGACACAGGTTAGGCCCAATTAGCAAGCCAATCAATGTTATCTTCCAACCTATCCGCTGAAAGAAGGTGAACAGAGAAAGCTCTTTCTTTAGATACGGTACATGTATAATAAAGCCACTGAGGCTGGGCGATCGACGGCACAGCCAGCCTTCTCTTTCCTTTTTTTTAATAGCAGTAAATCAGCGCTAGGATGCAATTTGCTCCCCTTAGCCTCTTGTAAAGCTATCCCATCCACTCCTGCAGTGATTCATCTTCCTCAGTGAGCTAATTATTTTGTACAGATATCCGATAATGATGGAGGACAAACGGCACGATTTATGGTAAAAGCGCTGGGATGGAGGAAGCCGTAAAAAAGGAGCCAGGAGTGGAAAACAGGAAGAGTGGAGATTCCTCTAAACTCGTTTTCCAAAATATACATATAAATATACATATTTTAGATTTTGTACATAAAAATATAAAATAAAAAAACATTTCCCAGTGATTACTGATTAAATGTTATCAATTTGTCCATAATCCATGACAAAGTAGAACATGAATCCTGCTAGCAGACAGATAAGCAAAGATGAAAGCAGAATTCCCCTGGAATAGGAAATAATCATAACAAAGATCAAACCTAAGGTTAAAGTAATTGACACTAGCCAGCCCATAACTGAGCCATCATCACAAACCAATGGGCACTCATCCTAATTAACCAGAGAGGGCTTGCCTATCACAGGATCACCTGGCGTCAGTCAAAGGAGCACTCCCTCACCCAAAATGCAATCAGCCTGAGCCGTTCTGACAGCGCTGACATGCGTGTGTCCTCCCGCAGGTTGTAAATGCCAGTGGGTGAGGACCACAGATAACTGGCTGTTATTTACATTAGTGCTTACAGCATGGAAACACATGGAGACAGGTTCCCTCTCAATCAGCCCTGCTGTAAACAAACCATCCATAAATATGTTACGTAGAAAGGCTTCTTCCCATTTGGTTTCATCTTGTTGGTTTTAGTGCATCATTGTATCACTGTAATACATAGCAAGTGTACATCTATCTTTCTAACATAGTCTAATCCCAAGCATAAGTGAAGGGTATTTATCTCATCTTTTTTACTCTTGTTGATGAATTAGCAACCAAATGTACATGCATAGCATAGAATTGTATCATTGTGTCCAACATGAATGATGAATCTGTATTTAACAAACAAACAAGATGTATTACAGTAAATGTTCTTATATAAATAATATAATATATAAACTATATACTGTGGTTTATATAAACAAACTATCTAGACTATGAAGCCCTCCCAAATGTGCCCTAGCTGGGTAACTGACTTAAAATCTTACTGGTAGTAAATGTAATGCCATTTGGTTTAAACCCAGGGTCAGTGTGTTATAGGACTATTTTACTAATTTTGAAGGATATGGAGCAAAGGACTATTGGACATTGTGGCTGTAAATGAAATGATAATGAGTTTATTATCTATTCAGTTGAAAACTGAGGCTTGTATGTATGTATGTATGTATGTATGTATGTATGTATAACTACTGTACATGTTTTATAACTCGTATGTTTGAAGCTACTTCTTGGCCAGGTCTCTCCTGAAAAATAGATTTTAATCTCAGTGAGATTGCCTGGTTAAATAAAGGTTAAATAAAATAAAAGGTTGCTGCTGTCAAGCTTTAATGTCTATCACAAGGACAGTTCCCTACTAGTCATCCTATGCTATTTCTGCTAGCCCGGTGTAAGCCCTTGCTGCTAGCTCAGTGTAAACCCTTGCTGCTAGCCCGGTGTAAGCCATTGCTGCTAGCCCGGTGTAAACCATTGCTGCTAGCCCGGTGTAAGCCATTGCTGCTAGCTCGGTGTAAGCCCTTGCTGCTAGCCCGGTGTAAGCCCGTGCTGCTAGCTCGGTGTAAGCCCTTGCTGCTAGCCCGGTGTAAGCCTTTGCTGCTAGCCCGGTCTAAGCCCTTGCTGCTAGCCCAGTGTATAGCCTGGTGTAAGCCCTTGCTGCTAGCCTGGTGTATAGCCTGGTATATAGCCTGGTGTAAGCCCTTGCTGCTAGCCTGGTGTAAGCCGTTGCTGCTAGCCTGGTGTAAGCCATGGCTGTGGGCCAGGTGTGACCCTGAGTGCACAGACCTGACCCTGGGCACCAGCAGGCGGTGCTGGACCATGAGCGTGTGGCAGATGGAGGCCATCATGGTGAAGACCTCTTCGCTGGCAGAGTCCCTCCACACCAGGTTGAGCAGGGTGTTGGTCTGCTGCTTGGTGTCCAGCTTATGGACACACTCCTCTGTGATGAGCTGCACCGAGATGCGTCTGTCACCCTGAGGGGACCGCACGCACACACGCACGCGCAAAAAAAAACTTTCAGTTGCCTTACTGGTCAGAGTTGAAGTTGGCCTGTCACAATTACAGTTGACATGAGGTAGGGCTGCACAATTAATTGAATATCGATCGCGATTACGATTTTGGCTACTCACGATTAAATGAACATGATCGACTGCGATATTGATGTTTAAAAT